>VUQI01007306.1:6778-19278 GCA_015106735.1 Paratilapia polleni | reverse complement strand
TACAGACAAACACCAGGAAATGCACCGAGCGCAGTCAGGCCTGTCTGAACCTGAAAGAGGGAAAGTACTGAAGCCACATAATGGAAATATGAAAGGCAGAAAAGATCGTGTTTTAGGTTTATTCTACACTAACTGATCAGGCAGCAGAATGGGGTGGGGTGGGGGGGTAGAGGTGTTGCAAGGCTGAAGCTGTTCAAACAAAGTGTCTTCTTTCAGCGCTCGTTTCCAGTTCTGTTTTTTTCTACTCCAAACACTACGGTACTTTTGTTCTCCCCGGCCGAGCGCGGAAAGATAAGGTGTCATCACTTGAACGTCAAGGTTCCCCGTTGGAAAAGCACGTATAAATTTCGCCCAGCTTTGCCTACCATGGCCACATGCCACATGCTTCAAGCCTCTTGACTTGTGTTGTTTTTACAAAGTACTGGACTGCGTGTGGAGCATTCTTTTTTTTTCTCCACTCACTGTGACGTTTTAAAACAGGCAATAATTACTTGGATGAACTTTGACCTCAAGTCATTATTTTGAAAAATGTCAATTTCTATCAATAAAGTCATTAAAAAAAACAGCAAATAAGCTTTCCTCATTAAAACGCTTTTAATTTAACCTCACTAATAGTAAATAAAACTAAATATGTACTTTGTAAAATTGCAAACACCAATAACACGATCTTGCATGGCTTGTGGGAAGCCTGGAGCAACAGATACCACTTTGCAGTTTGCAGTTTTCCTCTTTAAAGGCTTCCCTTGCAGCGTTTATGATTAGAAGGTAGACAATCCCGGGATATCGACCCTTGCATGCCGACAGTCTGCCCACACATAAAAGACAATATCCCCTTTCTTAGATCAGACGTATGTGTCAAAGGCTAACAGCTTTTGATTTTCAGTAATGCTATCTGATTATGTATTTTCCTGACGTTAGGAAATGGTGGCTCAGCGCACATTTAAAAGGCCAGAGGAAACAGTGAAAGATGAAGATGGACCACTAGTGAGCAGTACAGAGCTTGTGCATTTCTCTGCATTCAAAATTAGACCAATGAGCTGAAAAATGCTAAAAATACTCAATTAAAAGTGCAAATAAATCATGAAAATGCACGTACAGTTGATCGTTTAAGCATATTTTCTGCAATACTAATACGTTTATGTTTATATATATATAATTTTAAATGTTCTCCAGTTTATATAGTTTTAAAATAGATAACTAGGTGACCCGCAGGAATAATGCCATGAAAATGTCAAACAATCAAAGAAAAAAAAAAAAATCCCGACTTTATTCAACTTGTTTCTTTTTCTTTTATTGTAAAGGGTATGTAAAGGTATATGAAACTATAGGTGAATCGTTTTATGTTTCATCATTTATCGCAAAGTTTACATGCAGTCTCTTTCCAGAGGAAAATGCAAATAATTATAATAATAATATCAAGGGGTTAGAATATTTTATCTTATCACTGCTCTTATGAGACACTTAACAATGGCATACCCCATCAGCCCACCCTACCCCAAACAAACAAACAAACAAACAAACCAAAATAACTGTTTATGGCTCTCTTAAAAAAAAAAAAAAAAAACCCTATGTAAACAGAAAGGGGATGGGTACCCTTAACTTTGTGCCTATAGAGTCCGGTGATAAATGCTAATCTAAACCCCTAAAATAACAACTGTAGGCTAATAGTAACAAGAATTAAGACACTTTATTGTTATTGTTTTCAACAATATAACATGTTAAGTTTTTACATTCCGTTAAGGTCTTCTTTCTTTCTTTCTTTCTTTCTTGCTTTCTTTCTTTCTTTCTTAATCAGATTCTCCTTTTATCGGCACCACTGCTGCAAAACAAGCCATCTCAAAACTTTTACTTTTTTAAATTCTAATTTCCTCAAGCGAATTAAAGAGAAAAAAACTCGGCAGGGTCCAGTTTAAGTGTATTTGGAAAGTTCTTAAGTGCTCTGCTCTGGACACTGGTTCTACAAAATCCCCGAAACGAGGGCTCGTTCAGTTTGGGGATAACAGGAGATTTTTTTCCCCCAATTTGTTGAAAAAAAAAATTTAAAGGTTGAATATGAGACTAAATGATTTGTTACGGTGGCTGTTTTCAGTGTTCCAGTCTGTCTGCCTTGCACCGTGCCGCAAGTGCTTGAAGCTTAACTCACACCACCTCGTAAATTATTTTTCCAAAAAATGGCGCTCTCTGCCTCCCTTCAGTGTCGGTTCTTAAGAGCCAAGGTCCACTAGATTAGAAGACATAGGGTTCAGTATGGTGTCATGGTGCAATGAGTGGTGATGGTGCATCGAGTCTGCGCCGCTGGGTACCGGGATTGCGCTGGGTCCCGGCGGGGGCGCAAGGCCATGCAGGGACGGTAAACCGGTGTTTGAGCCCAGGAGCTGAGCCGGACTCGGAGACGTGTGATCCGGAGTCCCAGAAGGTGTTTTATCGTCATCCGAGCTCCCCAAAAGAGTTTTATTTCCATTAATAGTAGAAGTCAGTGGGTTGTGACTGTTGCTGTTGGAGTTCTCGTTGTTTTCTCTGTGAACAGAAAACAAAATCACACATCAGTTTGTTGCAAATGCGGACTTACAACATCTTAACACATCAGAAAAACAAATGCATGAGAAACAGACATATTTAAGATAATTACAATTCTCACAACTCAAAATAAAACCTACAGGACTAAAGACACCTGCTAATTGTAGTTTAACATGTTTAGGGTTGTAAGAAAAATAGGAATTATTCTTAAAAGTTGCACACACAATTCTATTGAGTTTACTAGATTATTTATTGGGTTGTGACACAACAGCCATAATAAGCTCATTAATGTATCAATTCTAAGTCTAATTATTTATTAATGTTCACTCGATAATACATTCAGGCGCACATGTGCCCAGATGCAATTAGTAAGTCAGCAAAATAGAGGCTCAGTTTCACTACAGCAGTACAGAGTTAAATATTGGTTGTAAAGAGTGACTGGAAGATAATAAATCTATTTAAGTACTTGCATTAAGTATTTAGAGCAAATTAATTTAACCATAGTGACCTGTGGAGAAGCCGAACTTGAGCAAGCTCTCGGCCTGACGAGAGCATGTCCACAGGTCTAAATAAATGACAGGCCTAATCATTTTGAAAGGTGTGCGTGCTGCGTATGGCATAGTTCATATGTTTGCAGTGAGGCTTTTCTCAGTGAGAAGACATGATTTACGTGGATCTTTCAGCCCGAATTAGTGCCCAGAGGGTGAAAGAAGACACCGACCCAGTGAGCACCTGACAAAAACACCTCTCCCACACCTCTCTACATGTCTGCATGTATAATTTCCAAACTCTGAAATGTGCAAACTACTCATAATGAAATGTCAGCCTGGCTGACATGAAGGCCAGACAACCAGCCACACCAATTACACCACAAAACATCTTTCAAACGTGTTCTGAGACGTTTTCTTACACATACTATGTGCTCACCCAGTGTCTGGTGGATCAGTAGCCTGTATTTTTTTTTCTGATCTTAATGTGAAAGTGAGGTTATAATAAGTGTGGATACTAAAACATAAAAGTATGGTAAATGCAACTTTTATAACCTTGTAATTTACCTGACAACAAGGCTTTAATTTCGTGCTTTTCAACTTTTAATAGCGGCTTACACAGAAATACATATAGGCGGGGGCTTAAGTGAAACTTTAGTACGAAAAAGTGCCATCTTCCAATATAATAAAAGATAGACACGGCCCCGTGGGGAGATCTGTGGTGATTAAGTAAGAGCTGAAAATATGTCCATATTATGTGAGTGAAATATATTTCCAGATGTAGGTCAGCAAATTATTTTTGCGCACAGAGGTAAGACGGTCTGTGACTCAGCAACAGTTTTGAACTTCTGCCTGCTTTTTGCTTGATGTGATAATGGTCAAAAAAAGTAGAAGCTAATCTATTCTAAGATTAGGTTAAGTGTCTGTCTTAAGAAATAAATGTATTCCTACCTTTCCTTAGCTTCAGCTGCTCGATCTCTCTGCCGTCGGTTTTTGAACCAGTTGCTGACCTGCGTGGTCGTGAGTCCCGTGGCCTCGGCCAGCTCTCTTTTCTCCCGTGGGGATGGGTAAGGGTTGTGGGTGTACCACTCCCGGAGGATACTCCTGCTCTTTTCTTTGAAGCAATAGCTCGTCTCCTCTCCGTCCCAGATAGACCTGGGCAGAGGAAACTTTCTCCGGACGCGGTACTTCCCCACGGCGCCGAGCGGACGGCCTCTCAGCTTCTCTGCCTCGATGTAGTGCGCTTTGAGCCACAGCTGCTGCAGCTTCGGGTGGTTGTGCGGCGAAAACTGGTGGCTCTCCAGGATCTTGTAGAGCTCTCGGAAGTTCCCCCGATGAAAAGCAACTACGGCTTTCGCTTTGAGGACGCTCTCATTTTTGTGTAGGTGCTCGCACGCCGGGAGGGACCAGAGAAAGCGCCCAAGTCGCTCGATGTTCCCCCCTTGCTGGAGGACTTCGCATACACAAGCCACTTGTTCCTGCGTAAAACCAAACGTCGGAAGCATGGACATGGCGACAAGTAAACCAGTACAGATTATATTGTACCTTACTTCCACGTCTCTCCTCTCAGCCTCTCATTAAATCAAAACGCATTAAGTCCATAAGCGGCAAAAGGTCCCCAAAAGAGTTACCTAAAACGTAAAAGTGCCCAAGGTTAGGCAATGTCCAACTGCGTATTATGGAATAAACTCAAGTCCATTCAGCCATGCGAAACCCCAGACGACTATTCCTCACAAAGTTGTTGAGAAAGAAAGTTCCTACTCCTTCCACCGTCCTCCTCCACCTTTTCTATGCCGTTTCAACATAAAACTACTCCCGGAGACCGGCTCGCTGGCTCGTTTTAATAATATTATTCTAAGCTGGCAAGACAAGCGATTATATGAACTCTGATTGGTCGGTTATCTGACCCACGGATGGTGAGGATAAGACAATAGCCTTAGTCAAATTATTTGCCATGGTTACGCTGTCACTCAAAGTAACCTGATAGGCTTTGAGGTGGCTCCCTGGCAAAGTCAACCCGATTGTTCCCTTCACGACCAGCCCGCCTACCAATAGAAGAATTGCTCAGATTTTTTCTTCTAAAACACTTTTTCCTTTCCCCTCACTTTGACAGACACCTCGGGCAGCCAAAGAGCTCTAAAGCTGTGGGGAGCGTGGACGAGAAGAGCAGCGCTGATCCCGCAGCCCGGGGAAGGATGGCGCCAGAGTGCGCAGAGCCTGCTACAGTTTGTCTTCGTGTCCCTGGCAGCTCTCACAAATCAATCAAGATCTCCTTAATGCCTTGAACTTTAAAGTTAGTGACTTCATTATTTTATAGAAGTGAAATAACTGCCAACAAGTGAAACAATGTCTAGAGGGGTTTGCAAAAAAATGCCGACACTTCTTTATACAGTAATTGGCAAGAATCAAAATATAAATATAAATGAATCAGACTAATTCTGCCACAGAGGATTTAAACAGGATTTAAACTCCCATCAATCTAAGACGCTAATGTGGATTTACAGGGGACTGACACAAGCTTTGTTAGTAAAAAAATATATTCACAAACCGGTATCGTGTGAGAGATGTATTCAAAAGAACAAAAATAGACTTTCGAATAAAATTCCGAAAGTTATCTGTTTATCAAGCAACTTAAAATATTTCAAAAATATGAGGCTATGCCTAACAATCATACTCTCTTAAGCTCATACACTTTTAGCAAGTTTATATCAGCTTTATAGTTAAGAAAACGAAATATGACATTTCTATATTTATGACACCAGAGAAATTTTTATCATTTTCTGTAAAGTATGCTTTGCATTAAATTTTATTAAACATTTTCGCGATAATGTATACCTTATAATTGCACGCACGTGATGACAAAGATTATGAATACCTAAATGAGTGCGAGGCAGCGACTGCAGGAGCGCACAGAACGCAAACAATCTCAAGGTGTGCAGCCGTTTCATGGGGAAATAAAGTGGTCGTGTGTGCAGTGGAGCGTGCGGGACAAAGAGCAGAGAAGACGGCGAGGCTGCCAGGCGACAGCGGAGAAGACAAACGGCATCAACCAGCACACCGGTGAGACAAATTTTTCCGTTTGTATTTATGTCATCTGGCTGACACGGTTTAGTGCAACAGCGGGTAAAGCTAGAAATCAGAGATAATCAAAAAAAATCTCAAGGAGGATTAGAAGATGAGATCTGAAGACAAGCCCTAAGTAATGATTTTAATATGAAAATTAAAAATGATTTGAGAGGGCAAAGAAAAGAGGCAATTGGAATTTAGAGGTAAAAAAGAGAGGAAGTTTTATGATTCACTGAGAAGAATGGAGTGATGTGAGGTACTTGTTTAAATGACTTTGCAAAGGTGCAGCGTGATTTGCGCAAAAACCCGGTTACACAGTTTGCAGCTGGGCTCAGGTACACGCGGACATGCATGCGTGTTATTGACTGCTGGACCAAAGATTGACCAGTTGGTAGATTTCTATCACCTCACCATGGGACCTCTTCATTAGAGATACGATTGTCAGGTACACCCACACTCGGTATCACGTCACTTGACACGGCTGCCTCAAACCACACACACACACACACACACACACACACACACACACACATCGCCGCTTCTCTCTCTCCTCCGGCAGAACTGTTGAAGCAGATTTCATCTCATAACTTAATGTTATCAGTGCAGCACTAAATGCTCCGAGAGATTACACTCCAGAGAGAAATGAGCTGCTGACCTCTGTTAAATAGGTATGAAGTGTACAAAACTATGCACGTTTTATTATTATTATTATTATTATTATTATGTTATAGGCATAATTTCATTGTAGGCCTATCTCAACTTTATATTTTCGGAAAAGTTGCAATTAAATATCAGCAACACATAGTAATTTATAGCAACTACCTCAAATCTCAGGCATGTAAAAATAAAATGTTGTCATCGACTCAGGTCAAAATAATTTAAGTAGGCTAAACAATCTAAGAGTTCACTTCAGATCAAAAGCCATTTGTCAATATTTTTCGCTAAGGCAGTGAGGCATCTCAATCGCTTCTATTTTAAAGAAATTATTAGTGTAATTATGAAGTTAGTTTATCACCACAGATGAAGAGTCCTGTAAGAGAAACCTCATCCCTGTTTCCGCCTTGTGTTCTTCCTCTGTTTAATAAATTGACTTTGGTTTCGCCTGAAGCGGAGTTCTCAGAGTATTACGGCATTAGGCTGGCTGACGGTAATCGTCAGGGGACCGGCGTGGCTCGTCTGAAAAGGATAGTGAGAAAAACAAGGGCGATATTTAACCTTATATATGCATATAAAGCTCATGGTGATAAAATCCCATGACTTCACTATGAATCAAAGTTTTATTCCCGTATCACAATAATAATAATAAATTTACAGCCATTTAATCGCCATGTTGTTGTTTTTTTTTTTTTTTTAAATATAACCCTGCATTTACACCTTTAATACAGACTGTTTATAAAAATCGTTTTGAGGCCTGTAAACACACTTTGACTGACACATTTTAAACTGATTTCAGATAAAACTTATCGTCTCCACCCATCTAACACAAACACCCAAATGCCTCGTAATTGAGTCCAAAACACACCAGGGTTCTCCCACTGGTGAAAGTGCTGCTGCAATTACACCGCAGCAGTCACAGTATTCTTCAGTGAAGTTGTGGCTCGTCTCATTTTTACCTTTTATATTCAGGACATTCAGATTTATGTTGTAAAGCCTGATAATTTGTCCATTTGACCTCACAGACTGATGATGCTTCCTACTGAACTGTTTTTATTTTTGGTTAAATGTCTTGATCTCAGCTTAAATTTCAGCATTGAAGATTTAATGAAAGCAAGGTCTGAGGCCACATGTGAGCACCTGTTAAGGATCATCACAGGTCTCCATGGATGTTATTCTGATATAAGCATAGCTTCTTACAGGTATTCAGTCCTATTTGCAATCACTGTGAAAATTAGTTTATCTGGAGTTATATGGTATCACATCTTTCACATAAAATTCTTTCAGATAATCCCTCCCACAGAAACTGTCCCACTTATGTTTTTGACATGCTCCAGTCAACACCTAATCATGTTGATCTTTGTTGCCCCTAAAATGCCTGTTATATCTTATTCACATTGCATCTGATAAGTTACAAAGGTTAATGAGCAGGAAGGTGGGTTGCCACTGCAGCAGACAGCAAGTATAAGACTAAAACAAGCAATAACAGTATGACTACAAATACAAAGTATCTTTGTTGTAGTGGGCTTGGCAGAGTCAGAACTGTGTCTGTGTATTGGCAGTGACAGGGGTCCAGTGTCTGGCCCTTGACAGTGTTTGTAAACCACTTGTTTCCACAGATCAGTTTGATCAGAAGGATCTGTTTCTGAAATGGTAATTATTACAGCTGCTGATGAATAGATATCATGTTTCTCCTAATAGCCAACCCCCTATTTTCACAACCTCCCACTGCTCACCTCAGCCACTCTCCACCACGACCTCCTCTAATTGAGCTGATTATTGCAAGATGTATATGTGTGCGTGTGCTGTATAGGCTATGTGTTAAGGCATACAGGAATGGGATGTGGCTTTTATTCGGTGAGACTGCTGCATACACTGACCTGAGACAAGCACAACACGGGGTTGATGAGTATCATTTTTTTGAACAGACATCCAAATGTTAGACAGAGGGAGAGAAATTATTAAAGCCAGAACCTCTGTGTCTATACTGGTTAAGGGGATGTGAATGAGGGCCTATCCAATAATTGGTTGTTTACATCTATCTTGTTACCCCAGAGGCCAGGGCTATCCTATAGCACAAGGAGGAGATTTCACTAAACCACACATGCAAGCAGCAGGGAGGGGGTACGTTTGGAGGGGAGGAGCAGAGAGGTGGGTGAGTGTATTTGTGTGGGGTTCCTGTCTTCATTTCATGAAAGTCTCTGACCGGTCGGCAGGTTCATCAGATTGGACGGTTTACATTTCAGGCCCACTCTACACTTTATAGGCCTGGCAATTTAAATGGCAGTTAAAAGGTGAGTCAAGCATCACCTTCAGCTGATGTTCATCACAGAGTACACACACAGCAGCATAAACAAAATCAGATAGGAAAGATTAATTTCTCAAACCCCCTTTTTTACATGAAGCCAAGCCATACTATGAATTTAGTATGACAGTAGTATTATAAATAACTGTAAATGTGAATCATCTAACTGAAATGGCAAGTAAAACGTCTGGTCTTGAATAGTTTTGCTCTGTTCCATGTGAAAAAGTTTCTAAAACATTCCTTTTCAAGGAACTCTTGTAACTAAACATGGGGTAACAAATACTTTGATTATTCAAAAAGTCTTTCGTGTTGTCGCTTCATTAACTTCTTGGATCTAATATAAAATAATCAAAAGGTTGTACTTAACAAATATGTAAAATGATAAATTAGTCTGAAGCCACCAGGCAAGCTATTCTCTGCAACAAGAAAAAGCTTGTTAATATAGGTTCTGGTGCCTTTACAATTCACATAATTGCAATTTGAAAAATTTCCAGAGTGAAGAAGACAAATTAAAATCCCTACAATTAAAACCAGTCTGTGCCCTCACACAGTTTCATTTACCCTATTAACCACCATCCAACACCCCACTGTCCACTCACCACCACCACCACCACCACAGTGCTGTGGAACAAATTTATACCAAAACTGGAGCTGGCCTGTGCACTGGAGCAAATAGCAACAAGTGTGTGTGTTTTTCTGCAAGGCTGGTCATTGGAGCTGATGAGCAGAGATGTGTGTGAGAGAGAGAAGGAGGGCAAGAGAGAGAGAGTTGGTTGGTGCTGAGGGTAATTTATTCGATCAATCACTCCATTTGATTCCTGTTTATTTTCAGGAGTCACATGGTCACTTCAGCCACACACTGAGCCCTTTATGCACTGCCAAGGCGTTTCCCCTCAACCACTAAGACTGTATAGCATGTATTCGGCTATAATTTGGAGAGGAGAGTGGTTCCAGCACTTCTCAGACATTTCATGGTTCCCTACCTTTATGGTGAAATCCCTTCAGGCCTGTCTCTTGTCAAACTGGCAATATGCAGACATGCAGGTATACGAGCTTCACACATACACTGATTTGTGTCAACGCTGTGAGCTTGCTTTAAATGACTGCAAACACACTCGTGTGGAATTAGGTGCTATCATCATCTATAATTTGGCAAATAGGGCACAGTTCAAAGGGTGCAGCCTCTCTGTGCATTTTCTTTTAAATTATTTTTTATTTTTTATTTTGCCTAACCTAGATAGGACTGGTAAAAATAATACTTTTCACACAAAACATTTTGTTTAATCTTAATACCTACAGTTGACATAAATTTTCTATGCATGGCTGGTGCATCTTGTGATGCTAGATATTCGCAATAAATTGCAAAGCTAGAAATTAACTTGCTCCTTAGGAGTATTTTGTTACGGCAAGCAACTAAGAAACCACCATGGGACCAATATAGGATCAGATAAACCTCGGTCTGCTCTGCATCAAAGCAGACAGAATGCTGGGTGGTTTAATTGGATCATGATAACCAAATGCTCCTGATCATGTAATATTTGAAACAGAAAACAAATGCCTCTCTTGGCAAGAAATATGAGGGAAGATTTTGCCCCACCCCTAAAATAAATAAAACGAGGACTTGACTGTGATACCACAAATGTTATTTCAGTGTGAATAAGGTCAGAGCTGGGATCAGAACTTATTTTGGAAACTGGAAGCAGTAACACACAAAACAACATGTCAAATTACCCACAGAAAGTTCTACAGCTCTCTGCAGGTTTTACAGTCCTGTCTGCTTGTTAAGACTTTGGAAAAAACTGGCTTGGATGGCAAGGGTTCTATTTTTGTTAAAGAAAATATGTGAATTCTTAAACTGAGTTTTCTCTTTAAGTCAAACCCTGGATGCCCAGTATCCTGTGTGACTCTTACAGTTCTTACAATAGTATTTCTTAACATACAATCCAAGCTTTCTACTTATGGTGAAAGTCTACAGCATTTCCTTAATGTTTTTTCCTCATGCAACATTCTTCCTTTTTTACAGTGCTGGAACTCATATGTCAGGAAAGAATTTATTAAAAGCGACTGCAGTAATTAGCAATGTGCTAATGCTTGAATTTGTATCCATTCCTGTATGCAGGGTTTTTACAACACTTCGTGGTTTCACTTGAAACACAAGGCCTGACCCCATGTCACTGGCCATATGGGCAGTAAATACTTCCATGATAGAGTCAGTGGTTACACTGATACTGTACCAAAGAGAAATGTCTTGTTATACATCATGCTACACTGTGTTTTTATGGCATGAAGATGACAATGAATTTTTAATGTGGCTGGTGCTTTGTTTGACTATATTCTGAAAAACTGAGTTTTTACTTTTTTAACAAACCTCAACTGTGATGGCTCTTAGACACTAAATGCTAATGCTAGCATTGCAACATTCTCACAGTGGCAATGCTAACACATGGTGTTGTTTAACAGGATTAACGCTAAAAAGTGTTAGCATGGTTGGATTTAGTAAGTACAGCTAAAGTTAATGGCAATATCATCAGTTTGATCACAAACCAAAGATGCAGACAAACTAAAACTGGGCTTGTTGATGCTGCAAGATGAAAATTCACGTACTTAGTTAAAGTTATTGTAATTTATTATGAGAGAGATATAACATTTGAGTACGTGTGGGGGTATTTTTCTCAAAGCTACAAACCAATCACATAGTCAGAAAGTCCAACTTATTATGATGCACCATCTGGACAAAATTTGATGCCAGTCCTTACCTCATCATTTTCACAGCAGATATTTTAACTTTTGTTGGAGGAAAAGCATAAATAAGAGTACATTTCAGTAACAAGTACTTAATTTCAGTCAGATTCCCAGTAAGCCATGAAAATAAACAAGTGCTGGCTCACCTAAATGGAATGGAGCTATTTTTAAGGTCATCAGCCTCACCTTAAATTCCTGCTAACAATTGAGAAATATCGCCAGTCATTAGGACTCATCCTCTAGGCACTGTAAATCTGCCAAATTTCATGGACATCTGTCCAATATATGCTGAGGCCTTTTTCCCTACATACCAAAAATGTCAGAGAAAGAGCGTCAAAGAAACACGTAGTTAATGGATAGCTGTAAGTTGGCAGTTCAGTGGTTAAGATATTTCATTCTGAACCAACATGATGTACTAAACAACAGAACAACATCCCCAAGAGCAATGCTGCTATCATGGATAATGATAATAAGAATGCAAACATGCACACAGAAAGATAAATACTCTCAGGCAGCTGGTTGTTGTTTCCAGAAAACACAAATCTCAATTGTGGATTATTCATGGCGTCATCACTGGTCAGATCACTCCAGAAAGAGCAGTGTATCCTTTGGATATTTTGGTGTTGCAGCCTTGCCTTTCCAGAGCAGCTTTTATTTATTTATTTACTTATTTTTACTTTTTTTTTTTTTTTTTTTCTTTTCTTTTTTTTTTTTTTTCTTCTTTTTCT
>VUQI01007305.1:7110-17990 GCA_015106735.1 Paratilapia polleni | reverse complement strand
TAGCTTCTCTTCATTGGCTACCAGTTAAATCCAGAATTGAATTTAAAATCCTTCTCTTCACTTACAAAGTCTTAAAAAAAATCAGGCCCCATCATATCTTAAAGACCTCATAGTACCATATTATCCCAATAAAGCACTTCGCTCTTGGACTGCAGGTTTACTTGTGGTTCCTAGGGTATTTAAAAGTAGAATGGGAGGCAGAGCCTTCAGCTTTCAGGCCCCTCTCCTATTGAACCAGCTCCCAGTCTGGATTTGGGAGACAGACACCCTCTCTACTTTTAAGATTAGGCTTAAAACTTTCCTTTTTGATAGAGCTTATAGTTAGGGCTGGATCAGGTAACCCTGAACCATCCCTTAGTTATGCTGCAATAGGCTTAGGCTGCTGGGGGCTTCCCATGATGCACTGAGCACTTCCTCTTCCTCACTTCCTTTCACTCTCCATGTGTTTTATACACCATTTGCATTTTCTTTTAACTCTGTCTCTCCCATAGTGTGTCTTTTGTCCTGTCTCCCTCTGCTCTCTTCTGTTTCCCCTCATCCCCAACCGGTCGCGGCAGATGGCTGCCCCTCCCTGAGCCTGGTTCTGCCGGAGGTTTCTTCCTGTTAAAAGGGAGTTTTTCCTTCCCACTGTTGCCAGGTGCTTGCTCATAGGAGTGTTGACTGTTGGGGTTTTCTGTCTAATATTGTAGGGTCTTTACCATAAAATATAAAGCGCCTTGAGGTAACTCTTGTTGTGATTTGGCGCTATATAAATAAAATTGAATTGAATTGATTCTATGGTGTTTTGTGTGTGTGTGTGTAATCTAGAAAATCAACTTCTTATCACCGGGAACCAAGTTGCGGATTTAATAGTGACTTTTTTCGTATATCTGTGAATCTGGGTGTCCATCTCAGGCCTGCTCTCTGATAATGTCTCTTAAGTATGCGGGTCTATTTTCTGCGGAAGAAGATTCAAATGACGCGCCAACCATCTTTTATGTGAGCGCGCTGAGAGCACGGTGCAGCAGGGAAGCACCGGAACACTTTAAAAGCCAGTGAGGATGATTTGTTACTATTTTAGTTTCATTTTCTTAAAATTTTGACCTCTGAATACTTCAGCTTTCACCAAACCTATCCGGTGGGACTGTCACTGGCAGGAGGCAGACGTTGTGCAACAGAGATGGTGTAAAAGTTGACCTTTGTGTTTTATCTTTGTTGTGGTCACAGAGGGGAGGCACTGCAGGCAAAACATGCACTGCTTCGACATTTGTGCCTTTGTGCGTATTTAAACCAGGAGTTTCATGCTGGCATTAAAAAAAAAAATAAAAAAAAAATGGATCTCTTCACGCTTATGCAAAGTAGAATATGTCTTAAACGGGTCTAAACATACAATTTCAGAAAACCCGGAATAGAAAGAAATTACGTGGGTGACCGTGAGGACTGTGACAGAGGTTTGGATCTGATGACAAAGACATTAACAGCAAGTTCCTCAGACATGGATGAAGCTTAGTCCCAGACTAAAGTAAAATAAAATAAAATAAACATGTCACTTAAACGTTTTGTGAGTAGGCTCTGTCCAATACACGAAAATTCAGCCTGCCCCTCCCCGCCCCCCCGTGACTCTAAAACAAAAACACAAACAAACTCCGACTTTCCAGGCAGTGCACCGCAGCTGTTGTGCGTTTTGCTTACAGAAATGTCATCCATTGTGGTCTTCCTGTCTCTCCTGATCTTTACGGCTTCTTCATCAGGTCAGTTTCGTGTTTTTTTTATTTTTTTAGTTTGGACAGGAAGAGAACAGAGGAACCGGCAGTCTGCCAAAAGGAGTGACTCAGGAATGTCAACATTAATATCATTCGTGTTTGCAGGTTAAAATGAAAGCAGCTGGCGCATCGAGTTTGGTAACATAGAATAAAATGTGAGCGAGTTTAGAAAATATTTTTTAATATTGGCTACAGTTGTTGGAAAAAGCATTCTATTTCATACCAAAAACCGAGCCAGCCTGCAGAGAAAGCAAAACTCAAATGTGCTGAATAAAAGTGAAACTGTTTAGGTTTTGTTTTGAGTCCGACTGTAACTGATCTTCATCGCGGCGCAAGAAGAAGCGAGCAGCTTAAAGCACGTTTCAGACAGATGCAGTTTAAAATTATAGCATGAAGTGAAGAGGAGACTCGGACAGTATTTTCTGCAGCGCATCTGACCGCATGAGATGATATGTGGGGTGCATTGCTTGGCCCTCCCTGTGGGCTCGCGCTCACAAACTGACAGCTGCTGCTGCTTCCTCACAAAAATGTAGCCAATGACTTCCGCCTACTTCTAGAGAGCGAGAACACGCACACAGTTTGTTCGTGTTGTTGTATCTTGTGTTTAATTACAGGGAATGTGTGAAGTTTTCTGATCCTTTTGCTTCATGCTTGATTATAAAGAGTCGTTTGAAAGTTTGAGCTCACTCTGTGTCTCATTCTCTAAAAGCTGTAGAGTCATTGTTTTGTATGTCAGTGTCTCCCTCTGTATTGGGATGTTCTCTGATAGTGAGTTTTTGAGGTTGCACCTAAAGCCTGAGCACACCTTGAAAACTCAGGTTCAGACAGATTTGTCTGTTAGTCCCAGATATTTTTTTTCCCCCATTTATGATCTGGATTACTTTGAGACAAACACAGTAGGCAAAGTTCAGCCTTAGGAGAGTCTCTATATCCCTACTAGTATCGACGATAACCCTGGTATTTAAAATATCATGTTAATGACACAGTGATGGCTACAAACTCCGTCTCTATTTTTTCTCACTTTTATTCTGAGTATAATTTATTTGCCAAAAAGTGACAAAACACAGCTGACTGATAGCACTGTTCTTTTGTTTGGTTTTTTATTTTCTTTCCTATATTAGACTTTTAATGTCATTAAAGTGAATTAATGGAATAACAGAGAACACCCAATATGGTGACAGTCCTAAATAACACACACAGTTAACATCAATAGTCTCAGGAAATCTAATATATGGTGCTGTATTATTATAAAGCTATCAAGCAGTATGCAAGTCAGTAAAATCATCTCCAGCTGCAACATTAAAGTGATATACACATTCAATAATTTATGTGAGCAACCTGTTCTTCTACACAGTACATCTCAAAGATGTGCGATGTTACACATTTCTAATGTTTGCTTTTTTCTTCTCTCTCTATGTTTAAATTACACAGAGGTCAAAGTGAGGCCTGGAGAAGATGCTGTTCTTCAGTGTCGGGGTCCCAGAGGTGCAAATATCACCCTGCTAGAGTGGCTCAGACCTGAGCTCCAATTAGAGGGTTATGTGTTCTTCTTCCAAGACCAGCGCCCATATGAAAACTACCACCATGAGTCCTTTAAAGGCCGAGTGCAGCTGAGAGATCCATCCATGAAGGACGGAGACGTTTCTGTGGTTCTAAAGAACGCCGGCATCAGAGATACGGGAACGTACGAGTGTCATATTACAACCAGCGACACAAGAAGTGGTGAGAGAGTCATCGCTGAGTTCAAGCACTCCGTCAACCTCACGGTCACGGCCTCTGGTGAGTTTATCGAGGTTCAGCTTACTGCTTTTACAGCACGGCTATTTATGGAAGAGCACTTTGCATCTCTGATCTCTGAGGTGTGACGCTGGCTTTTTCCAGGCTCAGAGTGGTTCTCTGGAGGGACCATTATCTGTCCGTGTACGGTAAAGGCAGAAAAAAAAATGCACCTTCCTGTTAAAAATGGGTTTGTGTAACTGAAACCTCAGATGAAAACACTGCAGAGGATTTGAAAATGTCTTCCCTTTGGTAAAAATCTCTTCGGATGTGGCAGCAGATATTTCTTAATGCAGGAAAAAACTCTGAATATGAATAAATACTTGTATTTTTTTAGTTTCGGAACTTAGCTCAGACTTTGATGCAGTGGCTCACGAAATCTTGACTGCAGGCTCCAACAGAGAACTTATCTCTCTGCCTCTGCTCTGCTCTGCTCTGCTCTGATGTGTAATATATTTATCGAATGAGAAATTTCCTGTGGGTGTTAAGTCTGTTGATAGTGACTCGGTGCGGAGACCCTCAAAGTTCTATTTTATTTTCTGTTTGCATGCTACGGTTTGTGG
This sequence comes from Paratilapia polleni, assembly GCA_015106735.1. Taxonomy (NCBI): domain Eukaryota; kingdom Metazoa; phylum Chordata; class Actinopteri; order Cichliformes; family Cichlidae; genus Paratilapia; species Paratilapia polleni. Next base: position 13,909 of record VUQI01007305.1, on the reverse strand, counting down.
CTTTGCTATCTATACGTGTTTGTTATTATGCTGATGAGACTCAGCTGTACTTGTGTGTCGCCCTCATTGAGCTCACTGCCTCTAAGCAACTATTCAAATGAGGACAAAGCAAGAAGTAGTTATTATTGGTCCTGAGAGAGGTTAAAATACTCAGTTATGTTTCATTTTTAATATTTCACAGATGAAAAGTGGTTGCACAAGAGTTTAAACAAAGTTTTATGTTGAATAACCGTTTTACAAAGTGGTGAAAGAAGCATTTAGACTCCTAAATAAAATTCATTATCCTACTTACCCTATCCTATCCTATTCTGTACTTACCTTAGTACAAAAATTTTAGCCTCCAAAAATACACTTCAAATACCTACAGTAGAATAACTTATTATGCTCAATCATATCCATGAAATGATTGGATCATAATTATTGATTCATTAATGTGTGTATCACTTCAGTGTTGCAGCTGGAGATGATTTTACTGACTTATATACTGCTGGGTAGCTTTATCTATAATAGTACAGCATCATATAGGAGTAGATTTGTAATTGAAAGTATGCAAAATAAGAAGAAACTAAAGCTTTGTATTTCAGGTAGCGGCAGTGTCACCATCTTCTCCCCCTCTTTGGATACACCCCTGCTTTACTGCTTAATGAGGGGAAATTGGTGTTGTTGTTTTTGCTGCTTGGTTTAAGCTTTCAATGTGAAGCGCTGTCACAGCTTTTGTTTTGAAAGGTGCTGCACTTGACATGCATACAGCAGTTCGAGAGAGAAAATAAAAGCGATGGACTCTCCTGTCTGTGTGATCTAATGCTACTGCATGGTGTTTTTTCTGCTCCCGTTAGAGGCTGAAAGTGGTGTGAAACATGACCCCAGCAATGCTACCCAGCAGTTATTAACCAAGTGGCTGCAGATACAATCATTTCTCACTTTTCTGACATCCAGGTCACCTTCCAGCAGCTGTGATATCACCTCTACTGACTGTTGCAGATGTTTTAAAGAGTAAAAAAGAAATATTTTCAGCATGCCCCATAGTTGAGTCCTCACACCTGTTTCTGCTCTGCAGGTTTCACAGATGAAGAGACCAAGGATGGAGGAGACAAGGATGGAGGAGACAAGGATGGAAGAGACAAGGATAAGGCTTTTCCAGTTATCATTAGTGTGTCAGTTCTTGCTGTACTACTTCTTGTTATTGTTACTGTTGCTGTAAATAAGCACAGAAATGGAAAGGAAAAGTCAAAACGCAAATTGTATGAACGTCCTCCATGTTGAACAGCTGATGAGAAATGTGTCAGATCTCTTTATGATCTCTTTACTCCTGAAGGATTGAGGGTTCTGCTGTTCCACAAAGATGGAAAATATATTTGAAAAGGGTCTGATTCCATTAGAGATGCGTGCAGCAGTTTTTCATTGCTCTTTTCTGACCGTTTAATAATGCACAGATTAAGCTTAAATGCCCTGTTGGCCCCACAGTCAGCTGATGTCCTCACATGTGTGGCTGCAAAAATCTTTAGTATGAATTTTAGCTTCGTGTTTATCTTTTTAAGCGATAACTTTACTGATTGCAGTTTGCTACAGAGCATGGTGAACATAGTGGAGCTTTTAGCAGGTAAAGAGTAAGATGAAATCAGTAAAGGTTTAAGGTTAATAAGTCTTGTGGCAGTTTATTTTGATAAATAACAATAGAATCAGTGTTTATGTAAGCTTTGTCAGACAGTGCATTAAAAATATAGGCAGGGTTGGAGGCATAAAATGGGGCTACAGTAGCGTGCCTGCCAGGGTCTCATGTTGTAAATTATACAGCTAATTACACACTTTATTAACTTCTTTATTAAGATTTTTATTATGCACTTTATTAAGCACTTTATTTTTATTTTTGGACCAACTGCAGCCAATCAACCTGCCTGCTTCCTGCTTTCTGTTTAGTTCAAGATATTTCACTGAGCACGAATAAGGTAATGTAATTATAGTATAACATAATATTTCTATAAAAATAAAGCTTTCTTGCATTATTATACGAGTTGTGGAAAGTTCTGAGTCTGATCTTTAAATATCAAAACATGAAGAATTGAAACTGAGTAGGACACGTAGTCATATCAGGAGTAAACAGGACAAGCTATCTTGTACAGACATCTGCATTTTTTCTTCTATACATGCATATTACTGTGTGTGAAATCATCAGCTGTAAGCAAATTCACCTCAGCTCAGTTTTACGCTGAACTTTTCTGTTACTGCAGAGCCGTGACTAATCAGTCGAGTCACAGATTGCGAAATGTTCTGATCATTTTCTTAAATCCCATATTATTACTAGCTAAAACTCATATGGTACAAATTAAACACACTTTATGGTACATCGCCCAATGTGAGACTGTGTTGTTTTTGTGTATAAATAAGCTACTTTAATCAGTTTCTGTTTTGTTATCACATATTTCAATAAAGCTCTTCTTGCATGCCTTTATCTTCTATACATTTATCTTAACTGTTTAAATGTGTTCTAGAAGCTCTAGCTGGACTGTGGGGTGTGTTGACATGCATCTAATTTCATAATCATAGCAATTAAAATGAGTCCATGACACATCACACGAATGTGAAAACAGGATGTTTTTTTTAGATGGAAGGTTGTTGTTCGTTTTTATGTGAGGGCTTTTTTCCTCTGTGTTTACAGGAAGTAAGAATGGGGAAGTCATTAACACAGAGGGTTATGTAATGTACTCCAGACTGCTTACTGTCTGACTCTGTATTTATAATTCTGCACGTTAATTCCCGTTATTTTCTATAGAAATTTGTCCCACCAACAGTCTAAAAGTCAAATATATTCAGATTTCTGTCATATCTGCCAAAGAAAAGAGGCAAATCAGCACATTTAAGTAGCTGGAAATGGAAAGGAAATATTTCCTTTAACAATGACTGAAATGTTCCTAAATTTCAGATGCACACAGGTTATTTCCTGTCCCGCATAAAGGTATAGTCTGCACTCAAACATGGGACAATAGATTTAGGCAGCACAGCTTTATTTACACCTTCACTCTCAGGCTTATCAGGCCTGATTGGCTGGTATGTCACAGCAGGGGGTGAGTCACAGAGAGATCTGGCCCTCAAACAATCCTCAATTCAAATCTAACAGTAAAGATGGTGGCAAAGGTATAATTTCCAGGGGAAAAAAGCTTTTTAAAACCTTGTTTTGTGGCAAGATCAGCAACAATTTTAAACTTACACACACATATATGATTCTATAGATGCAGTTTTTATGTCCATTTAAATTAAAGTAAAGAATGCTTCAAGAATAACTAAATAAAATAACTAAAGTGGCATGTCATGATGGCTGCAGCGTGGTGAGATTTGCTTCTAGAAGGATTTTGCTGCCATCCTGCAGCCGTGGTGCCGGAGATAAGTCCATCCTGTGATATTTTCACTTTCTCGCCTCCAAAACAGATAAAATTTCAGTCTGGGTAGAAAAAAAAACTTAAACATGATGAGGAAAACAGACTAATTTCCAGATTCTGAAGTCTATAAACATTTTTTTTTTTAGAGTTCTGACATCTGGTTATAATGATGTTTCCTCTTTATTTGTTGGTTTTTCCTTCAGAGGATTCACAGACTGTCGATGCATCATGAGTCCTGTGTTAAAAAGGTCATGACTTCCACCACCTCCAACACTCCCTCCTCATGTCCAGCTGTGCTGCGTAATCCAGCTGTGCTCCGACACACCCTCAGGGCTCTGTGCAGCCCCCAGTTTTTAAAAAGAATCCCTAAATTACTTACTTTATTTGTCTTTTTTAACAGTAACTGCTTTTCTTTCCAGCTGTTTCTTTTCCTACCATCACAAAGACAAACTGGAAGTGGAAAATCAGCAGCTCATTGATTCGTGTTGTACCCTTTGCTTTCAAAATAAAACCAGGTGAGCATACACATGTTCACTGTTTTGATCAGCCAGAAGCCACGAGTGCAGCTCGTCCTATCTTGTACTGGACGTCAGAGCTGGTTATGTTTTCTTCATATTTTATCAAGATCACGTCTCTTCTGGACCTGTAGAGGGCTTCGTGTTGCTTAAACAGAACCAGAATGAGATTTTTGTCTCACAATACAAACTGTAGACTTGCTCAGTACTAATGACATGTGTAACACTGACTGTCAGAGACAGAGTTATCTGATAGTGTGAGGACTGGCTGCAGTTGCTGGGTGTAACTTTCATTTCTAGGAAAAAGGAAACGAGTCAGAAAATGGACTCTCTCTGCATTTTTTCTTGTATTCAGTGCTGTGGGTGGTTAGGATTCCTGTTAGTCTCAGTCACATAAAAGCAAACAGCTGCATAATAATACACACGTACACTGTGTTCCAGATGTGGAGACAAACGGCTTCTGTGATTAGATCAGCAGATGGTTGCTGTGCTTGAGTCAGAGCACGATTTTGTTTGTGATAATGCTGTGAACAAGATGCCGTCAGTAACATTAATTAGGAATCTGAGGACTCTGCAGAGACAGCAGAAACATTCAAGACATGTGGACACTGTGTTTTCAGGCAGTGGATCAGGATTGTGCCAGCAGCTCTCAGGAAAGCTGACTGAACTCTGTCCTGGTGTTGTTTTGTGTGTGTGTGTGGGTGTGTTTTCTGATTCAGGAAACGTTTCAGTCCTCTCTACAGTTTTTCATACACAAACAGAAGAACAGCTGGAAGCCCCTGAACCTCTCTTTCCTCCCCCTGAGCTTTTGAAAACTGAGCAAAACAGAAACAGGCCTTAAAACGAGGAGCGATAGTGGTGATTTGGGTGTGATCATGTATTATTACTGAGGAGAAGGGAGATGTGCTGCCACCTGCTGGCTGTATTTTGTCAAAGTATTTTGGCAGAGTTTATCAAAAGTCAACACATAACTGATAAGAAGATGGATTTATAAGTCTTTCTTTATCGAGTATAAAGAAACACACATCAGATTGTTGTCACTGAATGCTCCACTAATGATTAATGTGGTTGTGTTTTCCACAAAGATCAGAGAGTGTACTGGTGTCCTTTGGCACTGATTGAGCAGGATTACAGTGAGAAGAGACGTGCAAGGGCTGAGCAGTGGAGGCAGAAACAAAAAGGCTTTTAAACAGTTCAACACTTTTTTATCTCCAACTTAAAGATAACGATCCAAAACGAAATCTAACAAATGAGGAAACCATTCTGCACCGGGCTGCACCCCATTTCAGTACAGCCACTATGGCTGCTCAGCACCGTGGCCTGACACACACTGATCCTGGAGAGGAGCTGCAGCTCATGACTATACAGTCAGTCACTCCTCCTGCTCCAGGAAATAACAATTAAGCATCAAGTACAACATGAACTTATAGCAGTGCTCAGTGTATCATTCAAAAACAACGGCAATAAGTTAACAGAGAAAATAAATGTAGATATATTGAAAGAATGTACCTGCTCTCTGACTGCTTAAAATCAACACATCCTTCAAACATCAGTCAAAACTCCCCCTCCTTCATACCACATTTGGCACATTTCCCCAGGAACCAAATCTTAAAACTAGCATTTTTAAATCATGAAATGATTGACTTGGCAGCAACACACACACACACACACACCACAGGTAGGTCAAAAGCACTGTGTACTGTGTTTAGAGGTCACAGGTCTGCCTGTGACAGAGGAAAATGTTTTAATGAATCTAACATTCTCTAAACTCACATTTACCATCTTATAAAACACTCAAAATAAAAACTGCTGCTTTCAGTACACAGAAAAAAAAAACTAAACTTCACAAATAAAAAATGTAGAACACAGGTTATTGTAACACTTTTTATTCCATTTTCCACTGAAGGAAATTCAAGTACCTTCTGACAGTACATGGAATAACAAGGATTAGGTGGTCATTTTGTTGTGAAATAAACAGCTAACTCTTAAAATATAAAGTCAATTGTCGTGAGATGATTTTAATGTCAGCGCTACATTCAGTTACAGGAAACCTTCAGTTTTCATGTACAAAGCATTTCATCAGCTTAGAGAATTTAATGTAACAATGGAGAGAAAAACTGTGCTGTTGTGCGTGTTAAATACAGTCAGCTTTTTAGTCAGCTAACTTTACAGTCAGCACGACTTTGTAAGCAATGTATTTCAGGATGAGGTATATTTCATGTCTGCATCCTCTTTTAAAGCTCTGTTTCATGACAACCAAGAAACAGAGTTTTAAAGAAGTGGCAACTTTTGTATTTTGACACAAACGTCTTTATCTAACCCTAACCAAGTAGTTTTAATGCCTAAAGTAATGAATTTTAATCAATGACATATTAAAAAAAAATAAGTATGAAAATCTGTGACATGTATGACTCTGGTGTGAGTGGTGAAATGATTCTCTCCAACCTCCAAATGTGGACTTTTTCACCCTGTAAAAGTGGAAAATGCTGGTGGGAAAGTGCTATGAGACTGTGTTGGACTACACGATGTAGTATGTTCACGTGCAAGAGTCATATTCAATTCAATTTTATTTATATAGCGCCAAATCACAACAACAGTCGCCTCAAGGCGAGGGGCAGCCATCTGCCATGACTGGTTGGGGATGAGGGGAAGCAGAGGGAGCAGACTCTTTTGCATTATTTGAGGTCTGAAAACACTGGACCTTTTTTGGTATTTTGACCATTTTCTATTTTCTGCAAATAAATGCTCTAAATGAAAATATTTCTATTTGGAATTTGGGAATTATGTATACCCAAGTTACCTATAAATAGCAAAATCAGAGAAACTGATAATTTAGCAGTGGTCTCTTAATTTTTTCCAGAGCTGTATATATATACTTTAGATGGTATTAAAAGATTGTAGAAAAGTTTA
>VUQI01007296.1:11349-42420 GCA_015106735.1 Paratilapia polleni | reverse complement strand
CTGCTTCTAACACATCAACTTTGAGGACAAAATGTTCACTTGCTTCCTAATATATCCCACCCACTAACAGGCGCCATGATGAAGAGAAAATCAGTGTTTTTCACTTGACCTGTCGGTGATCATAATGTTATGCCTGATCGGTGTATGTAGATTGGAAACATTACAGAGAGACTGGTATAACATGAAAGTGTAATTATTTTTAATTTATATAAATTCCATGTGACATTTTCTCCCCTGATGTAACTTCTAGGGCACATTTGTAGCCGTTCAGCTATACTGTCTTTCTTAGTCTATTAATAATTACTAAGATTACTTCCTAAAGTGCCTAATCTTTCACTGTCATGAGGGACAATTTAGGGTAACTTGACAGTTTATTATATTTCATCTTTTGTATTGGTATTTACCAAAATTGTTTTTTTATGTTTCTGTAATGGTTAATCCACCAGTATGCACAAGCTCTTTAATCAAAATTATATTTTTAAGGCTAAAATATAATTATTGTTGTTATCCAAGAATTTTCAAATTTACTGTTTTACAAAAAAGCAGAAAAAAAACAGTAAAGCACATTATTATTTTTTGATTAAGATGCCAAATTGCAGTTATTTACTTGCATTCCTGAACAGAAAATTTGTTTTAGTGGTTGAATGTTATGCTTCTCAGAGAAGTCAAGTGTGCCGGCTCAAATTTGGATATAAAAACATGAATTCATTTTGAAATTCCTCACTCCTGTTCAAAATGGTAAAACATGGCAAACTCACTGAAAAGGAAAGAGTCTGCATTAAAGCATGTCATGATCCTGGATGGTCTTTCTCATTTTTATGGCAGGTGGTCTAATAAATTTTTAAGTACTATATATTGTTCCCACTGAAAAACATTTTTATACCTAAAATAACTACAGTGGATTATTGCTAACAGGCAATAAAATAAACCCATAAATGTTTTTAAAAAATAAAATGGACAACTGTAAAACAAGAGTTGACATATACACTCACCAGCCACTTCATTAGGTACCTGTTAGTTAATGCAAACATCTAATCAGCCAGTCACATGATAGAAACTCAGTGCATTTAGCCAAAACGACCTGTTAAAGTTCAAACTGATTTTCAGAATGCGGATGAAAGGTGAGAGAATGGCCACTTCTCTCACCTTGTTACAACCAAGATATGCAGAGGTGCATCTCTGAACGCACAACACCTTGAACCTTGAAGCAGACGGGCTACAGCAGCAGAAGAGCACACCGGATGCCACTCCTGTCAGCTGAGAACAGGAAACTGAAACTACAATTCACACGGACTACTTTTAGCTATTTTTGAGGATGTGAAGGAAGAGTAACTAATTAGATAATAATTCCAGTATAATAATCTTTTTCAATTCCCCCACAGATGTGCAGCAAGAATCAACATCCGCTACACAATATCCTGAGAGTTTTATGATATAATTCTGCAGAATGAAACAATTTGACGATCTGCTTTTATTTCTGTCACTATCTTAAGTACCTGTGCATTCTAAAGCTCCAAAGTTAGTTCTTAAGCATATTTCAGTACCAATATGTGCTCATATTTTAGAGACTTTAATGAAAGTTCAGATGTGCAAATAGAGGTGAAATTGTTTCAACTTGGCTGCCAAAACAAGGGATTATAAAGGTTTATGCCTTGATGAAAGCACAAATTCCAAATGTAAAATAACCCGGCGAATTATAAAGTTGAATACCGTGTGTACTCAAGAGGCCCTTAAAGTGGCCCGCTCCACCAGCTTCGAATTACGGAAAAATTGCTTATGGCTCTATCATTGCAAGTCATCTGATTTCAAACAAATCCAACCCAAATGAAAATGTAATTTGCAACTCTCCTCAGCGCTTACAACGTGACTCACAATGACAATATTTTAAAACACGATGCCAGAATTTAAAAACAGCCTTCAAAGGGGGAATGACAAATCACCTAGAAGATCTAAGATAGCACGCTTTTCCCTCTTTTACCTCTAAATGTCCCGCAGAAGTCTGGAACTCATTTCTGTCAGTTTTCAGATAAGGACATGAGTCGCAGTTTTCGTAACACTCTGCAGAACATGGGTTTGAGCTGGTCGCACAAAGAGCCCATTCAACTGCCATGGCAGAAGTATCCTTTCAACACATGTGCCACCTCTCCAGCCACATATAGGACACTCAAAAGAGATGTGGCTGTAACAAGCACGGAGGCCTTTTGGCAGCTTATAGCCAAACATAGCTCAGGTATGTGTGGTCAAGAGAAAAGGGAACAAAACACAACACTGAGATGAAATGAAGCAGCTCACTGGACTAAACCGCTAAATTGAGATCAGATTTATTAAGGGCCACTCAAGGGAACGTGTCGGTTTTCAGGTTAATCAAATTTACTCATGGTTACATGTGCAGACACACACCATGCTGACAGAGTCAAGAGACGTGTCTGCAATTACGGCGCAAATCTTTTTGCTAAACCTCTCTTCATCGATCATGCTGATGCTGACGGAGCTCGTGGCACACGTTCAGCGATTCTTGTCACATTCGAGATGTCAAGTAGACAGTTGTGTGCATCGCAATGCCAAATCAAATACATCATCGCATAGGTGGAGTGTGCCACAGTGCAGCGGGCTCATATCAAGGTTTGTGCAGCAAATTGAGCATAATCCTGAGCAGCTGTGAAAGTGATTGTATAATTGCAGATAAACAAAGACATCTCACACTCTGGATGTCCCAAAGCAAGACACACTCGAGGGCGGTTTGTTAACACAGCATGACTTCCTAGATAGATTAGGACAAATTGGTCATTGAAGGGAATTATTTAGGAAATAAAATGAAAGCCTGTATAATGAAATGTGATGGCAAGTGTTGTGTTTTGTATTTACTTTATTTTTACTGTAACCACTGAGAAATGAGTCCTCACGTCCCAGAGGTGCAATTCAAACTGATGAGGATGTTGCGGAGGCGGTCCACTGGTGTCAGTTTTATATGAGGCATAAAACCAGGACTATATCAATATTTGAGAATCATTTAATCTGCACCAGTGGGAATGGAGTGGATAGGCATCTGGCATTCGCTCGGTCTCAAACTGTCAGATTGGATACCATGTGCTGCCTCAACCCAAATCGGCTGCACTGTACAGCTGTCAGTGGTTGGTAAAAATAGATGGTGTAAGGGAAAGAAAAGGCAGTCATGCTGCTCTGTCCTGACACCTTGCAGCAGATATGAAACACAATTAATTGAGCACTTCATCCCTATACTTAGAAGGAAGAAAGTGTGTGCATATAATCTCCAAACACCTCAATGACACCAGGCTTCGTGCAGTAGAATAAACCAAGCCTGCTGCACATACTTTGAATTATTTGATCATATCAAACACCCACTTAGTCACCAATGCCTGAGACACCCATGTGACTGAGAACCTACACAGACACTGCAACTGGTTATTCCCGCAAAATTAAGCAATTACTGTTTGAAATTCAGTTAAATAATTGTTATCAGTTACAAATCCCTCTAAAACAACTCAACTATTTTCAAAAATTTGGAGGATAAACTGTTGTTGGTACTTTAAAAGAGAGCAACTCTGAAGTTATCTTATTTACATGTTTCCCCCCTTCTTACTGTAGCCCCTTCCTAATGTTGCCTGTTGGGATGGCTGTATTCATTAATTAGCCCCCAAAGTAGCGAATGCTAAACTCCACCTGTGGGCTCAGTGTTTCTTAAACCCCAATGTCTTGTTTTCTTTTTCTGCACGTGTTAAACATAGAGGGTTATAGGGTTTGGAGGCTCACAAGCAAAAATGTCATCTGGACTGAGTGATGAAAGTAAAAGGAGTACTTTAAAGGTGTAATGTATCTTTTTTTTTTTTTTTTAGTAATTGAATTTTTAGTAATGAAGTAATCCACTTCAGTTAGCTACAGCATTAAAATGCTGCATATGTGTTTGCTGCATCAGCACGCCATTTTGTGTAGGACATTTTCGAGTAACGATACATCAGAATAGAACTGAAACTGCTAATCAAGCTAAAAGGTCCATATCTGAGACATTTATTATGTTTTTGAGATAGCTCTCTCTGTAATCACAATGTTCGCCCACAGCGCCATCGAGGCTGCCTATTATCAACAGACCAAAGACCAAATAGCTTGGCAGCAGTGCTAGTACTGGGTTATGGTTCTCAGCTTCCAGGCAGAAGCTGTATCTGGCAATTTAACCAGCTCCAAGGTGACAAAAAGGCTGCAATGATGACACAAGAGGGTGCTAGTCACCACACACCACAGCAGGGAGCAACCACAGGCACAGACACACTCAAACACAAAAAATAAACCACACCAATTAGAATCCAGTGTTAATATTTATTGTACTTGCTATTACTCGGATACCCGTGCTATACACATGCTAAAGAATTAGCATTCAGCTCTTTAAATATAAAAATTAAGGAAACACTTGAACACTTCAAAGGGTTGGTGATTTTGTTCTCTATTTACAGTTGGTATGTCCTTTTGTTCTTAACAAATTTCATGATGTATGTCAGTAAAGACTTTGCGATCTGCTGTTATCCCACAGAACGCTACAGTCACACTAGGGTAAATATCGGTTGGAGACCAGTTGCGCGTTGCACAGCCCAAATTATTCCGACCGCGTTCAATGAACTTGCGATCGCGTTGCTTTTGAAATGGTTGCTTCGAAGACGGGGACCAGGTCTGCGACCACTCGCAGTCAGTTGCGACTTTGGTGCATGAAGATGGACCATAAAACGGTGATAAGACAGAGTCGGTCTGCTGTGAGTTTGCAGTTGAATGGGGTCAATATGGCAATTACATGCAATATGTTTGTGATAATACGGCAATTAATTGTGATAAATTGGTGAAAATCACAAATCTGTTCCCATCTGTTGCAAATCTATTGCTCTCTGCATACACAGAAATTCAGAAATTCCTCCACAAATAGTGACGTAGTTGCTGCTGGATGGCAATTTAACTGCAAAATGACATACAACCTTGCATTTATAAAGGAATATAACCAGAATACAACCAGTTGGCAAGTAGTTGAGTTGAGTCCCCTATTACAAAAAGACATGTTGCAGAAGAGTTGCACTCAGCACAGACTGACTCAGATTGCAACATGTTGGCAATCTGTCTCTGTTTATAAGTTAAACGGTTGTTATTTGCAAATCTTCGCCAGTCTGTCTGTGAGTGATTTCAGTCAGTCTGAGTCGGACAGCGATTGTTGGGAGACAGGTTGCCTCCCACCCAGCGACCTGTGCAATCGCCTTGCATTTGAAAGTGGTTGCCCAGAGGTTGAGGGTCTTGCAAACCAGTGGGTGATGTCACAGTGGCTACAACCATCTTTTATATTCAGTCTGTGGACTTGAGTCTGAATAGGCATTGCGCTTCAAATTAAAAGCACTTCCTGTCAACACTGTCTGTAGTAAATCTATAAACAGCTGCAACTTCTCCTGCTGATTTTAAGTTATTAATGTGAATGCTGTGGTTATTAAATGTAAATAAATAATGGCCTGATTGTAATCACAGTTTTGTTTAGTCTTAGGGGCATTTAACATGCTTCAGGCACTGTGGATTCCATTACTTGCTCTCTCTGCTGAAACAGCATCCTTACTGTGGAGCAGATCTTCCGGATTGTGATGCATAGGCTACAGTGTGTCTCAAATTAAAACCCTTTACAGAGGCTGCCATATCAGGTGAAATGCTACCATTGACTGACAACCATGAATGTTGCAAAATATCATTGTAATTCATCGCAAAGTAAAAATGAAATAAAATCTTGCCCAGTGTGGTCAGTGAACTGCATATCATATATCTAGTAGCCACAGTTCACAATCCCATGCCTTATTAGTTTCTGGCCACAATCAAATTATCTTATTTCCATACATAATAATAATAATAATAATAATAATAATGATAATAATAACAATGATAATAATAACTTGTGGCCTCGTAATTATATTTTTCCCACCAGCGTCAACAGGGGGCCTCTGTAATTTTCTGAAGCTTGTCTTAAATACAGTGTAGGTTTACCACAAAGTTGGCTGCAGGAATCCATTTTTAAATGCTCAAACCCAACTGCCAATTTGCTGCCAATTGTCTCCTCTCTTTGTATATTTTTTTAACCTGTTACCAAACAGTTAGCTGTGGACTTAATTCTAATTAATTGCTTGCTGGAGCCAGATGTGTCAGGTTGTGCCTCATTCATCGCAAAACACAAAGTATAAAACTATCAATAGGAACATATTTAAGGTTGTTTCACCATCCAGCTTTGTGAATGACTCTTTCAGTATTGACCCAAGGTTTAACTGTCTTTGACTTGATGAATAGCTGTTACCTTGCAGTTATTAATCAGCGGTTTTTAACTATTTTGCACTGGAACCCAAACCATTGGCTTTAAGTGGAGCAAAGATAAAGATCTACTCATACTTCTTAATGAGTCAACATTCAACTCTGTCTTTGGCAGGAACCTTGTCAGTTTAACATCTGGAAGTAGCTTGATTCCAGCTTCTTTTGAGCATTTTGAGGACTTTTTTAACTACATGTGTTACTGAGAATGTTTCACACTTTCCTGCTAAACACATTATCTGGGTTGAAATAATAATATTTGGCCATTATGTAAGATTGGGATTTAATTTGCATAGGAACTGGCTTTAAGTGTACAAGGTTTAGTTTTCTTTTTTTTTTTTTTTCTTCAAACAAATGCCAGATGGGAGCACTGGAGCCAAATGAATTTCACATCTTTATCTTAACACTTATTTCCCTTATTGTATGGTGCGAGATTCTGAAATTTTGTGTGAAGCACCAGGCTGAGAGCTCTCTCTCTTGTCACCGGCCTCCTGCTGGAGTGCCAAGGGTACTTGTTTATTTATGTTTGTGTGGTTAGTTAGAGGTGGGTGGGTGGGTATTAAAATGTAACACAAACATTAATATAATCCCCTTTTCTACCCCATCCTGCCAATTTCTTGCCCAGGGGAAGAGGTAATGAGTCACAACTGGTGGCCAACATTTTTCTCATCTTAGTCTTTATATCTTTGCAATTTTTGTGAGCTTAGAAAAACAGTCACAAGTTCATGGAAAGTCTTGTTTGCATGGGTTGCTATAAGTGCAACAGAGTCCTTACTAGTGCTTTTTAGGCTGATGCTTGTCAGCAGGAGTAGTTTTAAATACTGGATGGCTCAGGATCTTTTCCTGTTGATCACACAAGACTTTGTTTTATACTAAACACAGCTGCAAGTGGAATGATCAAAGCACTGCATAAGATTAATTATCAATTGGAGCTCTAGGAGGAAAACATTGTGTGCTTATATTCATTTTTCATGGTTTGTATTCATGGCATGAATACATAATTTCACAGTAAAGGAAACCTAGTTTGCAAAAATAAGGACTTGAATCAAATGAATAAAATGCTATAAAAGCCTAACATGGAGTAATGGCAATAGGCACATAAATATGACTCAATATCTAACAATAAATGACATTAAACAGAAAGACTGAAGAATTTCAGTAGGATCAAAAAGGGCTGAATGTTGGACCCTATGAACAGTCACAGGGAAAGGTGAGCAGTCAGTATTGGTTATGACTACAATTATAAAATATAACAACCGCAAAATAAAAATGAGGCACACTTCATTTGCAGGAAAGCCTCTAAGGAGAATTTCCATGAAAGTCAAGTTTTACACAATGTCCTTAGCTTTTCACCCCTTTCTGTGAAATAAATGTTTAGCCTTTAGTCATTGTAGATGGATTTAAAAAAAAAACAAAAAAAAAACTTGCACAATAATAACTGAAGCAAGCCAATTTCCCACAAACTAATTTGACAGAAAAGCTGCATTCTGAGTTTGAGAAGCCAAAAATGGAGAGAGCTAGGATTTGTTAGGCTTTTGTCTTTTTGGTTTCCACCAATTTATGGTTTTGCTCCTTTTAAATCACACCAATGACCATATAATTCCTCAGAGGTCAAGACCTCTATTGTAACCAAGTCTTTGCTCAGTCTTTTCCTTGAGCTGGTTAACATCCATCAAAAGTGCACAGTGACAAGACAGTGATTCATTATTTAGAATCTACACTTAAATCTGTGTCATTTCATGTTGAAATCCCCAGATGTAAATTTTGTTCCTGAAATCAAAAACATATTCTGTATCAAAGGTAGGAACCATAGCAGATTTATGATCTTAAGACAAGTTCCTGTGGTGCCTTTGCCAAGTAGTTGGTCATCACCCTCACAAGTTGGCCAGCCCTGCTAAGGCATGCACAGAGTACTGTAGTCATCACTAGTAACTCTGGGATTTATACCTATCTTTTTCCTCCTCTTCTCTTGGAGATCCAGCACAGAATGATCTTTGTCAAACCTGAAAAATGGCACTGACAGGCCAAATCTGACTATTTAATAACCCCTAAAGAGGCCAGTCTCCACACATGAAGAGCTTTTTTGGCAAGCAGAACACAGCATATGAAGGTGTTTAGTACAAAATGTCTTCCTCACCGTGGCAGGAAAATTAATAGTGAGGAAGAAAGAAAAAAAAAAAACAGCTAGCATGTTACGTGCAGCAAGGGCTTGATGTAGTGTTGAAAGGCTGGCTCATTTCCAGTGTCCCGTGTGGTGTCGTGTGATAGGCAAGCTACAGATGACATAGAATGTTCCGCCCCACACATTCGTAGTTAATTATCTGCTTGGAGGGTCCGGGTTGATGCATATGTATTCTGTGTTGTCAGATATAGAAATCATAAAATCTGGCATCATTAAGAAGACGTATGGGAAATGTTGTATGGCCAAATATCATGATTGATTTTTAAGTGTGAAAGGTCAGGGATTAAAAAATGCACTTTTATGTGGTCAGTGAAGAAAGTATGGGAACGTATAATAATCCAAAAGCTTTTCTCAAGCTTTAAGACGAAAAAATCTTTTATTTTGGCATCAAATAAAACTTTGCTGCTAAATGTGCATAAGGCTTGAAATGGATAAACACATAAGCTGAAAGGACCTTTAGAGCAAAACAAAAACAGAAAATATAATGATCAAGTGGTACTTACAAAAAATTACTTTACATTAGACAACTCTAGAATTTAACAGTGTAGCAGTAATAAAAATAATAATAATTAAAAAAAAAAAAACACTATTCCCATCCACACCCGTTTGTCGGGTTACAATAAAACATCTTCAAAATGACATTTTGATGGTTACGTCTTAAATTTTCTGTGAGCTCAACCTTGATCTTTCTACAGACACCAATGTGCTTTACATAAATCTGTTATTGCCAAGCATATGTATTTCATAGAAATGATCTAAAGTCAGAACTGTGACAGCGATCACCAGACCACACCATCACAAATCCATTAAAGCTGATGAATAAAAGTGAGCTGAAGTAGGAGCTGAACATTTTTGATAATGCACTTACTTGTTTACTTACCAAGAGTTTTTTGCACCAAATCATGAAATGTTTCAACAAATAACACTCCAAATGTGGCAAATCAAAATGTCTGATTGTTAAAGGAAGAATTTACCCCAAAATAACTCTGGACTGTGGTGCTATTTATCCATCTGGATCATTTTGGTGTGAGTTGCCCAGATTTGGTGATGTCTGCCCTTTCATGACTGTAATGGAACTAAATGGCTCTTGCCTAGTAGTGCCCAAAGTGCTCAAAAAATAAAAATAAAAATAGCACAAACCTTGTGAGCAGTTTCATGTAGGGACTGTTTTCCTCTTTTAGCGAGCTGCACCCACCAACTGTATCACTCTCCAGGACAAACTGTCTGAGACGAGAGGCTCACAACAGTGTAACAGAATGTAAACATTTATAATATCTCCACTCAAGTGAGCTGTAATGTTAGCTAGATTCTTGTTTTCTTGGGTTGGTGGATGTAGTCAGTAGAAAGAAAACCGGACCACTCACACCAATTTTTTGAAACACTGGAACAGAAAAGCTCACTGTTTCCCTATTTTGCCTCGTATTTGTGCTAAGCTTACTGTCAAAGCTAAGCTAACTGTCTGCTGGCTCTGACCATATTTGGTCATATGCAGCGTAGAGATATGAACTTAGGCCCCTGTCAGACGGGCAACCACTGGTCACTAGGGAAAAATGAGTATTCCCCAACATTCGATGAGTGGTTGCTTCAGGCTACTGGCAGTCACTATGAAATTGATTGCTAAAGCCGAACATTCTCGCCTTCAATGTGTGGTCTGTGCTGCACTTTTCACATTTTCACTACTGCTTGGTGGTTAGTTAGTGAGTGTTTGCAGACAAGTTGGCATCTTCCATACAAACTACGGGTGACCGCGGCAATCTGCTAGTGACCACAGCAATCAGAAGGAGGTTTTTGGCACAGCCCCTCTTTGCAACCAATTTCACCCAGCGACAGCCAGCAACCTCTAGCAACCACTCACCAAGCAGTCAGTCGCATTTTTCCCAGCAAACAGAGGTTCCCAGGGGGCTGCTAACCTGTCTCTAGGCCTGTGTGACTGAGGCCTTGCTCACAGCAAGAAAGGGAATGCTGAACAATTCCTTTAACACATCTTTTTGTTTATCATAGAATGATGCAATCTGAATACAATAAAACAATCCAAAATATGATTAATGGAAATAAAGAAATGCTTAGCTAAATCCAACCTTCTTTAAGAAGTTTAAAAAACAGTTCAGTACTACTGATGAATTGCAGAGGCTTTGGCTCGGTCAACTGTCTTTACAACTGGACTTGTACTGCAGAGCAGTGGATGGCTCTCACTGGGACATGGTAGGCATGGCAGAGAATGTGCCACAGCTGCCTAGCCATCTGTGAAAAGTGGGAAGTGCTGTGCAGCTCCAAGCCCCAGCTCTGTCAACTGTTAAAACACTAGAAGCAACAAACAGAACCAGAGGGATCGGTAAGTTGGTCAATTCCAGGTGTCACAGAGGTCAAGTACCATGTGGTAGAGCTTTTGCTTGCCATTTGCTAAATTAGTTTCCATTTATTTTCACTTGGTAATAGTGGCTTTAGTGCATGACAAGTTCATAGACAAATACTCAAATAACCACTAAGGACCTCTGTCGTGTGTCCTGGAGGCGAGGCAATCATTGATTGTGTTTAGTGTTGGCCCTTTGACCCATACAACAATGTGACATGATGTAAACCTTTGTTGCACTTCTGGCTTTATTTAATGTGACATATCTCCGGTAAACATACACACAGCA
This sequence comes from Paratilapia polleni, assembly GCA_015106735.1. Classification (NCBI taxonomy): domain Eukaryota; kingdom Metazoa; phylum Chordata; class Actinopteri; order Cichliformes; family Cichlidae; genus Paratilapia; species Paratilapia polleni. Next base: position 31,269 of record VUQI01007296.1, on the reverse strand, counting down.
AGGCCAAGTTTATACCATTCCCCACCTTCCAACTGACTTCCTGACATGAAACTGATAAAATCAAATTATCACTTGCGAAAGCACAAATCACTCTGGTTTGAGGAAATCAATTCATCAATTCTGACAGCTTAATGAGACATTTGTTTCTGATCAGCGGCCATGAAAATCACCACTGAGAAGCATCTCAAGTGTTTCAGCACGTAAAGTGTGAAGAGGGGCGTGAAGATCTGGTTTGTAGCACAGTCAGTGTTTCTGACAGATCACTGAAACATACCCGCCCAGATCACCAGGTGAATAACTGCCTGTTCTCTGCCAGACATGTGAGACACGCTCTTTTGCTATTTGAGTTTTAATAGCCAACTAATAGGCCTGCTTTCTGGGAGGTATTGAAGGTCCATGTTACGCTTTGTCACTCACTCCCCTGACCTCATTGTGTTTGTAATAGTTGAGGCAAGCGTCACCAGACACTGACGCCTCACAGGCTGTTTTCATATTTGGAGAAACTGTTGAAAAGCATAACTATGTCTCTAGATGGAAATACTGTATGTAACTTTTGTATTTTATTGTATGTTTTCCTGTCTCTGATTTCTCCCTGTCTTTGTAATAAAAATGCAATTTCCTCCACTTATCAGGGGCAAGAGATGCTATCAACAATAGTTCAATGTGTTATTTAACATTTTCTAAATCTAAAGTACTGCACAAGATCAACTTTGTGGCAAAAGACAAAAATTAATAGCTTCGGCTCTGTAACATTTGGGTGTGCATAGGGTTATGGTCATACAGCAATGTGAAAAAGCCTTGAGCCACCCCTCATTTCTTTATATTTTGTTTCCAAGGAGCCAGACTCTTGTAATCTTTTAAAGTGCACTTGAGCAATAGTTCTCCAGGCTTTCTGAAAGTTTTTCAAAGTTTTTCTTTGGACATTGGCTGCTTTTTCACTCATTTTCAGTCCAGTCCTTGTACCTGACCATTTTCAAAGGAATGTTTTTTGTTTGTTTGTTTGTTTGTTTGTTTGTTAGTCCACTTAACACTGACCTATGAATCATTCGAGCATAAAAAGGCACCTTGCTTCAAGGGATGAACCAGTGTTGTGTCTACACATAACAGAAAACAAAGAACCAAATCACAAAAGCTACAAATCTGCAAAAAATGCCAAAGATAACACAATTCGACAGGCATAAAATAGTATTTTGCACCAACAAGGTGATTCCCAAAGAGCTATTAGCATGGTGTGCAGTGTGTCCTTAAACATTTGAGGGAAACTGGACAAGTGGAGGGCAAAAGAAGAAGTGGCAGACCTTAAAAAAAAAAAAAAAAACAGAACAGATGAACAGTTTCTGAAAGTCATGTCCTTAAGAAATAGCAAAAATTCCAACAAAGACCTGACACAGGACCTGAGAGATGCATCTTGCTCTTCAGCTGATCCATCTGCTGTTCACCGAAGCCTCAAAAGAAATGGTCTCAATGGAAGGATGACTGTCAAGAAGCCATTCTTAAGGAAGGGAAATAGGGAGAAAAGGCTGAGGTATGCCAAATTACACAAGAAATGGACTGAAAATCAGTGGCAACAGGTCTTATGGAGTGAATCCAAATTTGAAATTTTTAGTTCAAATCATCATCAGTATGTACGGAGGAGGTCAGGAGAGAGGTACAACAGTGAGTGTCTACAACCACCTGCAAAACATGGTGGAGGCTTTGTCATGGTTTGGGACTGCATTTCAGCCAGTGGTGTTGGAGATCTTGTCAAAAGGGATGTACTTATGAACACAGAAAAGTACCGTCACATTTTGAATGCAATACCATCTGTAAAGCGTCTGATTGGCAATGGCTTCATTTTTCAGTGTGACAATGATCCCAAACACACTGTCAATGCAGTAAAAGCATATCTGGATAGAAAAACACACAGTGGAACACTATCAGTCATGGATTGGCCTCCCCAGAGCCTGGACCTCAACATTATTGAAGCAGTGTGGGATCATCTTGATAGAAAACAGAACAAAAGGCAGCCAACATCCAAAGAAGAGCTCTGAATGTCCTTCAAGAAACCTGGAGAACTATTCCTGAAGACTACTTAAAGAAATTAATAGAAAGCTTGCCTAAGAGAGTTCAGGCTGTGTTGAAGAATAAAGGTGGTCATACGAAATATTGACTTTCAAGCTCATTAGAATTGTACAAACTCTATTTTTGCCTTACATACTGTATTTCCACGTGTATTTGCACATATTTCAAACATCTAACATTATATAAAGAAATGAGGGGTGGCTCACGACTTTTGCACAGTACTGTATCAGTTGGGTGCTGTTTTCAATATGGCTGTCATAAAAATATAATCTTACAAGCATATCCTTTATAAAACAGTTCCTTTCGTAGTGTTATAAATCAAATTTTGGCACAGTAGCAGGTTTGGCACCACACAGCAGAAAATCACTGCAGGGCTATCACAGCTTATATGTGTGGTCACCAAGTAATATCTGTGCAAAAATTAGATAGCCACACTACATGGTAAAAGCAAGTAGTGTTCCAGGACCTCAAGGTTCATGTTTTGGTTGACTTTAATCACAATCAAGTAAGTGTACTTTTAGAGGCAGATTAGCAAGTCATTACGTGACTTGTGCTTTTCAAACTACATTGAGTTTGACTATAGATATAAAAATGTTGACCTTTTTAATCCCAGTTGATGTAATGACCTAAGATTTAATTGAGATATGTCAAAAGATGCGAATCATGCACTGGATTTTTTGGAGTTTACCTGCAGTGAACTTGTGTCATCGTCACAACACTGTCTGGAAACAAAAAAGGAAAACTGAAAACTTTGGAAAACCTTGATGTTGCATAGAGGGGTTATCAATGTGGTGAAAGGCAATAAGAAAACAAAAGCACAACACCCTAATTCCTTATAATTCCTGTGGGAGAGCATGACTTGATGTGAAAATGAGGAAAAGGGCAAACCAGCTGAGAACAGACTGTTTTTTTAACCCAGTTCATTTTTGCTCCAGTCTCCTTATATATGGTGACATTTCTTCATTATGTGAACCAGTAGAAACACAGAAACATGATGAGACTGCCACATATGAAATATAGACATGCACATTTCACAAGAAAATATTTTCATATTGCATTTCTTTCATCGAACATACTGGAACCCAAGCTATGCCAATGACTCTGAGGTGGCGACAGCACATTGTGCAGCATTCACCTGGCCAGGTGATGACAAATATTCTTCACTTTTGCTGAAAAAGTATTTTTCAGCAAACACTTTAAAGACAAAAACAATGCTGATATATTTGTTGGCAACAAAGACCAAAATGAATTAGAAGGTAGAAACACGACCAATAAAAATACTACATATTCTGTCAAGTTAAATGATGAACCGACTGGATGATATACTAGACTGGCAACACTGAGCCATATCGTTACCATCAACAAGGAACAAGTGGCTGATTAATGTCAGGGCTACGGAGACAGAAAAATATAAGTGTCACTGTGTGCTGTCATCAGGTGATTCAAAATTGGAAACCATTTAGTGGATATGTGAGAGAGAAAAAGAGGTTGGGAGTATCAGAGTAAGACAAGAAATATATCAATTTAAAGGGATGCTTTTTTCAAATGCTGACAAAATCCTATTCACAATCCTAAGCACTTTTTTCCTCTTCTTCTTTTTTTTTTAAAGGGTTGAGCAGCTTTCAAAATCACTATTATAATGTACTTTATTGAAAACAAATAAATAGAAAAATAACTAAAACATTTCCAAAAATAACATCCAATAAGCAGCAACACAAGATATACATGAGTGTAAAATATAATGCGATCTTACATCTGAAAATAAAAAAAAAAAATTGTAAAATTAGATCACAGTTACATTAAGATACTGAGCAGGCCTGGTCATTCCCTGGCTGCTCCCCTCTAATTGTGAACATTGCAATGGAAAAAGTTAAAGCGTAGCATGGACCTTCAGTGCCTCCCAGAAAGCAGGCCCATTAGTTGCCCAATAAAACTTAAATAGCAAAAGAGCGTGTCCGCTCCTTTCCTTATTTAAGTCTGAATTTTTGCAGACAATTAGAAATTAGATATACAATCTTTTGAGCATGGACTTTCATCATTGTTGACAATGTGTAGGAGATTAAACCATGATTTGCTTTTTCTTCAAATCTGTTGACCACTCAAACTGCATTAACAATGAACAAATGCATCTATTATTAAAAATGATCCAATGTTGGAAATATGTGTTCAAAACTTTTAACTCTTTGACGTGTTACTTAAACTATCCCTGAACAGTTTGTGCAGCGTGGCAGGGCACATTATACTGCTGAAAAGAAGCAACTGCTTCTTGGTATTCCTTGGTATTTATGGCAGTTTGTCTAGGAATACCTTTAACACGGAGGTGATGTACGTGTTCTTGAACAAAAGTTCAGGTAGATTGTTTGTGCTAAAAGAAACAACCACATGAATGTCAGTACCAATGGTTTCCAAGCAGAACGTTCCCCAGAACATGACTCTGCCCCTGGCCTTCTTCTTCCCTGGGTAAACGATGCCCACACACCCACCCATTCACATGGTACAAAAAAACAAAGCAACAAAAAAAGGTGATTGAGCAGAAAAGCCCACATTCTTCTTTTACTCTATGGTTGAGTTCTTAAGCTAACATGCCCTATCACACTCCTCTACAGGCGCAATTATAATGAGATAGTCATTATAATTCACTTCACTTGTCAATGTTTTTTGTTTTTTTTTAATAAAAACATTAAAGATGCAAAAAAAGATGCAAGCACTCCAATACTGCATGTACTATATCTCTTTATAGACTATAAGAACCATTCGCAGAAGTCACCTTTGTGACTTACTGTAGCGTGCAGGGAGAAATCTTTTACCCTCCATGTTTTTAAACAGTTGGTGACTGATTTAATAGCCCACCAGTAGCATTTATTCACACATTTTAAAAGAGCCCTTTTTTCTGGAATTTAATAAATCAAGTCAGTATTCGCCTGTCCATTTTCTTTGTTTCGTTGCTTGACGATAACACACGTTTTCAAGATAGATGTTCTCTAGAGAGTCTCTATGCCATACACCACCTGACACAGTTAAGACTTTGTGTACATTCTTGGGCTCTCAGCAGACTAACCTTCTGTCCATTAAAGGATTACCATTGTGCCAGAGCTGACAAAAAACTGCTCTGTCTTGCGTTGGTTATATCATACTTCATAATATTCACAAACAGAGCTGTGAGAAGGTGTAGGTGGGGTGGATAAAAGACACAAACTATGCCTTGTTCACAAGACTTCTTATCAGATTCCTTACTCTCCATCCTTCATACGGTATGTTAGGAGTCAGAGTGGGGAGGTTGCAGATTTAAGCAGCCTCTTGTCCACCTGTCCACCTGTTAGACTGTCCTACATCATCCCAAAATAAAAAAAGAGACATAGAGACACAGGGAAGTATGCAACACAAGAAGTGTCAGATTGCGTGTGACATTCAATTTGAACACTGCTTTGTTGCCTAAGTTGAGTTGCTGAATGTGACAGGCAACATGCAACTGAAGAGGCCAAAAGCAGAGAGTCTTAGCCGGACTTATTTATTGCGCTCTCGTGTGTGATCTCATGTTGCACACACCTACACACTGACTCACTATGTGTTGTTGATTCCACAGGCAGGTTAAGTGAAGAAAATAACCATGTGCTGATGTCATGCTCTTTTCCAAAGTTAGGAGGACTGACTGGCCCCATTACTGAAGAAGAAAATACTACAAGACAAATGGCAGCAAGCTGGCTGCACATTAAGATCAAGTGAGCAAAGAGCGCTTGCCAGCAGTGAAATTAGCAAAGTAAGTAAGAAGATATAACTCGGCTTACTTTGTCTTTCCTGATGTATGGCACTGAACAATATAGCCTATCTGAGGTCAACAAAAAGGAACTCTATTGTAATTGATGTCAAACGGTGGTCCAAGTAGTCAGGCTAAATTAGTTATTGCTAATTAAACTTGCATTTCTGCCTGATATCAGTTTCCAGAGCCTAATATTGTCATGGAGTGCTGACAAGCATCAAAGTGAAAATGCTGTGTTGTAACCAGTCTGACTGTGTTGCTCAGACTGACAGAAAGGCATGTTTCTGTTTATGTCCAATATCTGATTGTGTAACCCTAGATTTAATGTGAAGAAAACACAGTGATATCAGTATTCATCAGGTGACAGCTTGCTGTTGTATAGAACTTCATTTTATCTGATGTGGCAGGAGACGATGGGAAATGTACAGAAAGAATATTAGCCAAAGGCTAAGGAATGCAGTGGGTGAGGTCCTATAGTTACTGACTTAAGTTTGGAAGAGATTTATTTAAATATACACTGTGGAACGAGCCACTGGTTTCAGAACAATGTACTTTGACATAAACAGATTTTTTAGTCTTGACAATTAGAAGGTAACGTACTGACATCTAGTCAGCTAAAGAGGACAACACAAAAACTATGATAGTAGTTGTGCTGCAAGGCAACACATGAAATCCTGATGGAACAAAATCAGCGAACGTCTAACCGTTTACTTTAAGAAGAAGAAGAAGAAATTATGCTGATATTTTTAGAGGAAAACTGTTTCTGAATTTAGACAAGATGATGAATGAAGAGATGTAAGAATATCAACTCTGAATGCTCAGAGGGCTGGAGGTGATTGAACCAGATAAACTTGATTACAAAATATCATTGAACCACACTTTCTACAAACTGCAATTTTTCCTTTCACGTTATCTTTTTCATTATCATCTGTAAGGCTATTTTATGGTAATTATGTTCCATTTGCATCCCACTACAGTACATTTCACTCTTTCTCAAATGGAGTTTGTTTAGTCTTCATGGAGACAGCACAGCTATATGGAAAAGATAATGAGGCAACTGTAACACGTGCTAAAAATGAAAATAATCATTAAATTATCATTACATTGAGTAATTAAAAAGCAAACCTAATGAAGAGTGAAACTGAATTGTTGCATCTTGCGCGTGATGCCCAAATCGTAACTACAAAACACTGAATAGTGTGATGTACCAGACTTTGTGTTTAAGCTTTTATTTGCTCAGTGCCCATCACTTTGTAGCAGACAGTTGTTGCTAGTTGACATTCTTAGCTCGAGTAACACTCACTGGCCACTTCATTAAGTATACCTTGCTAGTACCAGGTTGGACCCCCTTTTGCCTTCAGAACTGCCTTAATTCTTCAAGGCACAGATTCAACAAGGTGCTGGAAATTTTAGTCCATATTGACATGATAGCATCAGACAGTTGCTGCAGATTTGTCGGCTGCACATCTATGATGGGAATCTCCTGTTCACCACATCCCAAAGGTGCTCTATTGGATTGAGATCTGGTGGCGGTCATTTGAGTACAGTGAACTCTGTCATTTTAAAGAAAGCAGTTTGAGATGATTTGAGACATGTGTGACACAGTGTGTTATCCTGCTGGAAGCAGCCATCAGAAGATGGGTACACTGCGTAGACAGTATAAAAGATGGCTGTAGCTACTGTGACATCACCTGCTGTTTTGTGAAGTCCCATCTTGAAGCCTCAAGTTGAACGTTTCAACTGTCACCATCTTGGCTGCAAGAAACCGGATGTCATGAGAAACGGCAGGTCTGACTGTGAACCCGCTTGCTCATTGACTAACAGCTTGCGATTGACAAGTCCTTAACCAATGAGTAAGTGGAGAATAACAGGGCTAATCCTCCTGTTTGAAACATGGTATGACCAACATTTATAAAACAAAGTTTTTATCCAGTATGAACCAAAATGAGTGACTAAGACCATGAACCCAGCAGCAAAGTGTTCACAGAGGTCCAGAAAGAAAGCCTTTTTCCCATAGACTTTTGTAAGAAAGGTAGCCTTTTTGCAACTACAGCTATCGCCATCTGGTGGCCTTCAGACAGAATGTCCGTTTTTAGGCACTTCTGGATTGGCTTCATTTTTCCGACCAGGAAGCTACGTCCATCTTTTTTACTGTCTATGGTACACTGTGGTCATAAAGGGATGGACATGGTCAGCAACAATACTCGGGTAGGCTGTGGCATTTACACAATGCTCAGTTAGTATTAAGGGGCCCAAAGTGTGCAGAGAAAATATCACCCACTGTGAACACTGTAAAACATAAAGCAAGTAAGACAAACTTCTGAAGACTTCATTATGAGATTTAGCAAGCAATCTCTATTGAGGCTTTTTATAAATTATGAATCAGTCTACTGTATAAATGTAACTTGTGTGTTGTTTTCACGGTACACTTTGTGTTTGTGTATTCCTATGCTCTGCAGAGCTACTGCTCTCTAAAATAGAGACAGAACAGAGGGTAACATATCTAGAGCCACATAGCACATACCCTGGTTCTAGCCAAAAACTCTTCTGACCTTTGCAACAACCAAGTATTGCAGCAGTAAAGGTCATATTTTGTTTGTGCATTTGCCTCCACGTGGGATTGGTTAACCTTATGATTGCAAATTGAAAGCATAGTGATATCACATAAACTTGATTGTGGCAAATTTGATCTCTGTGATTTGAAGAAAATTTTATCATATACAACAGAGACACAAACTAAACTAAAACACACAATTTAGGGCAGTTTGTACTGAGGCAGGAATGAGGGTGAGGAGTTGGAAAAGGAAACATCAGATGGGACTGGTGACATGAAGTACACAATAATATACAGAACGTCTTAAGAAATATACATATCAACTTGAACTTGAAATTGACTTTGCTATAATGATAAATTGGTGAAGCATGGATGAAAAACAAACATGAGGTCTAAACCACAAAAGCTTTTGTGAGTGGACACAAAGCACCCATATTTCTTTTTCATTTATTTATGTTTTTTTGTCTGTTTCTATTGTTTACTGATGCTTTGTCATTCATTTTAGAGTTTTAGCATGGTACCAGACCCAACTGTTGGACCACCAACAGTGTAGTTAACATGACCGTGGATGCCCCCTTTTCCCTAACTTTCCTATTTCTGTTTCTGTTGAGATAAAAAAAAAAAAGTGAGTTAAAGAAAACAGCTCTTCTTCTGAGAACTCCAACATAAAATTTAATACCATACTGACAGACAGAAACCTTCTTACTTTTCCATTCACCTCAGCCTGAACTTTGTCTCATGTATCAAGGATGGGTGGAATTGAGGTAGGATAGGGATTGGGCATGGCTGTTTGACAGGAGATGGAGGCCATGCCTGTGGAGTGCATATGGACTCATAGATCCCAAGGGGATAAGGAAGAATGACAGCCACCTTGTGCTAATGGCTTCCCACTGTCACTCTTCCAGTGGTCTCACCCTGATGACATCATTGCTCCAGGCAGACACGTGTCAAAATGGGTTGTTTACGAAATCTATCAAGTCCTATGCTTGTTCAGCAAAAAATAACACGAGGAGCTACTGTCAGTCTCAATCAGTGTCTTTTTTTTATACAAAAGAGCAGATAACAAGATTGTTGCTCTCTCCACAGCCACATGCTGTAATAGTCATCGCAATGCTATGAGCTAATCTCTGGTATGGTTGCATGCTCACAGTCAAAATGCTAATGTTTACAGTGCTTACCATATTAGTTTAGCATTTAGTATGATATTATTAGCTAGTTAGCTCAAAATGCAAGTACAGTTGAGGCTGGCAGGAAAGATTTTACAAGTCAACCAACCAAAATGATGGCACATGAGACCATGGGCTAGATTTAGCAGGGCAAATTAGCAAGATGCCACAATTGCAAAAAATGTGAGGGTGGGAGTGGAAAGTTCTACAGGTAATCTGCTTAAAATGTGCTATTTTATAAACAAGGATGCAGTCACTTCATTTCAGTAATGACCAGTATTTTACAAAGAGCAGCACAAACCAGCAGAGCTGACGAGGGAGTGTGAAGCCTTATTATAGTTTCTGCATCCACGAGTCTGCTAGGGTCCGCTTGGGTACAAGTGATATAAATTTCGTCATCAGACAGTGTGAGCGTGATGGTCTGTGCTGACGTCTGCATGCCTGCCTGTTTTTTGTGACTGCGTGGACTCGTCTGTGGATACTTTACATTACACTGCACTAACTGTACATGTTATACTTTTTCAAAGAAGTATAACAGGAATGACCACTCGGCTGTTGTGTCTCCAGCTGTCCATTGTCCACAACAGAGTATAATTAAGGTTTGAGGGAGCAAGTATGCAGCCCTACTAACAAAAATAATACAGTGTAAGCGTGTAAGGTTTTACGTAAGTGTTTCTCACTAAAAACAGCGTAGCAATTCAGATAAATGTCAGGCAGTTGAAGGAGAATAGGTAAGTTTTTGATATATGGGGACTGTATGTGGACTGGAGGAGTGAGTCTCAGGCGGAGAGCAGGATTTAGAGGAGAGCTGCATTATTACAAACTATTCCTCCGTAACACCTGATCTATACGACGTGTAAAAGATCGCAAAGCATTAGTCATAGTCAGAACCCAAGCCACCCGTGTTTTGATGAATGAATGAAGATACTGTTACTGTGCCACATGCATAAATGCGTGCATCGTTCTTGATTTATCTGCAGGCTGTGTGAGGCTGTAGGCACTTAATAAAGTCTTACATATTGTAAGACTCAGACAATAATCTAACAATCTAACACAGTCCCATTGATAGCTGCATTTTGATAGACATCAATATGGTATGTAATAGCACCGATTTGGAGATGCAGAAAGGAAGAAAGAAAGAAGCTATATGACTGTCACCTTGTGTGTGCACTGCTGACGGCTGAGAAAAGACAGGCAGAGATGTTTTCATTGTGTAATGATCTCTGTGTAGAAATGTGACTAAAAGCCTTAAACATGTAAACCGTTCTGCTCTGTAAAAAGTAACTTGGCTACCTGTAAAACAAGACACATCCTTGCACACGTCTTATATTGGGATTCTCCTCCTGGTTAAGTTCAGTTCACTTAAGTTTGGCTCTGTTTCATCAAAATACCTCTATTATTGAGGAACAAAAATATGTGGGGTTTGGCTCTAAATATTCAGGCCCTATCCACGTGTAGCTTTTTCTTTTGCATTTTTTCCTTTTGTCCACATGCAAATGGCGTTTTAGGTCACTGAGAACCGAGCTTTTGAAAACCTCCTTCCAGGGTGAAGATTTTCTGAAACTCTGTTTCTGTGTTTACATGTAGACAAAGAAAACGAAGATTTTGTCTCGCAAAGTCAAAGGTGTGCACCTTTATCTCCTTTATTGACATCAGACTGTGCACTCTGTTATTGTTTGCAGGCTTCTGATTGGCCAACATTTCCATATAGTTGGGGTTCAAGCACATGCTTGTGACAGCGCTTGACATCGTTTTTTTGTTTCCATGTGGAGATTTTTTTCAAAACACAAGTGGAAAATCCCTGTTTTAGGTAATACCCATGTATGTGTACAGGACAGAGTAAGTCTGGCCCCATGAATGTGATTTCAGTTCAGCCCGAGGGAAACAGCAAAATTTTATGAATTAATCTAATAGAGTCACAATGATAACCTACCTAAAAAAAAAAACAACTACAAAAAAAAACCAGGGGATCACAACTTATGAGGATTCAGTGTATGATTATTGTGGACATCTGTATTATATTTAATGGCTGTCAACCCAGTGGTGTTGAAAAGCCACATCTGTTGTGACATCTGCTCACAGGACATATTTCACAGGAAAGTCAAAACTTTGAGGCAACAGAGCTCAACAGTGAACTCCCGGAAGTAAAAATCCCATTCATATTCTCCATAGGGAGTTTGATTATGAGCCATAATGTCGTAACCATCCAAAGTGGACTTACTACAAGCTACGACATTATGAAACGATGGTCTGTGCTCCTGTAGAAACCACATGTCTGTATAATATCAACCTTGTTTAAACATGGTTTATTCGCAATGGTGCCGATTGGTGGAGGTCACTGTTAGCATGGAAATTTTTAAACCCACAAACCCACAAACAGACTGCACTGCACTGCAACCACTGTCTATGCTTCTCATGGTGTATTTTTTGATCTTTGATGTTTTTTTTTCGCACTTTTCCCTTTCTTGGTGAACTCCCCTGTCGCTCCCTTCCCTTGTCAACCAATCCGCATTCGACCTACGCACGTGCTGTGGGATTTTTGGAGGACTACACGGGAGCACTTTTGCATAGGTTGAAAGCCCCTCTCTGTAGGCTGACATAACTGTGGTACCATAAAACAACCATTACTGAGCGTGAAACTTCAGAAATCATCAGAGCGGTGATTGTAGTCAGGAACAAATTCACTGAACCGTATCGATAACTATCCTTTGCTACACTCACAGAACACAAACTAATAAATATATTCAAAACTATTATTATACAAAACTATTTTTAACCATATAAACACACGATAATGAAAAATATTAAAGAAGATTCAAGAAGGTTGGAAGTTGTTGGCTGCAAAATCTGGGATTTGCAATGGGTTTGATTCACCTTGTAGCTGGCTGTCCTGGATCAAGGCTTAAAACTCTTTATATAATGATTCTTTTGAAATGTCAATGGAAAAAATGAATGGGAAATTCACTTCAGGAACTGGAGTCCTTTAAAAAGTGGGCGGTCAGAAGGCAAAATGTAATGGCTGAACAAAGGAACAATATTTCAGGATGGTACTCTATATTTTCACTGGCGATTGGTCTGTGAGGAATTTAGGATCTACATTTTAATTCTATTCTCCACAGGAAGTTGCAAAGCAAAATGTGTGTTCTTGTTAGGCCTTGGTTTAACTCTGTAGTCAGCTGAGTATCTACTTTTTTTTCTTAATCCTTTATATTTGTTTCTCTAAGAAAAACCATTGAAGGTTGATCCCCACTATTATTTTCCCCAAAGGATTTCAGTAAGCAGACTTAAAAACACGAGCTTATTACTCTATAGACTTATTGAAAAGTAGATGAAGTGGCTTCAGAGAGTAAGCCACTGGTGTAACTCTTTACTCCCTGCACATGCACTTCAGTACATCCATTCAGAGTTTTTCACAAAAACAGAAACCACTCAAAGCACCCACAAATGCATAACTCTTTGACTATCACCTCTCAACCATCGAGCATGAAAAGTGATGTCATCACTTGGTGAAATGCTAACGAGGCTATTGTGTGTGAGATTAACGCTCCCTTGAGGCCCCAGCTGACTAGACCAAAGATCTTTCAGAAAGGAACTCAGAATATGACAAGTCTGAACTGAACTCAGAACAGGAGAATAATACTAGAGAATGACCTGCATTTGCACTTGCAAACAGGTCTCTCCACTGATATGTCAATAGTATGGAGGCTGGCACTAGTTCACCATTTCCATGACATTGTGTTTAAGTGTGTATTTGGGTCCCCTTCAGTCACCATCACCATGACAAACAGTTAAGCTCAGGACCAAAAGAAACGGTTCCATCAGTGTTAGGCTGAGTTATACAACCATTTCATCAAATTCAAATTGAGCCAAAGCTATTCAAGCATGTCTGAATGAGTTGCTTAGGTTTGTCTTCGGAGTCAAACGGAACGCTTGTGCCTTTTATATCCAGTGACAACTCCCTTTATAACCCACACTGTTTTTTTTTTTTTACTAGCCAAGCATAAAAGATCAAAGATCCTCACGACTAAATAGTGAACCAAGATGCCAAAGAGTAAAAACATTTTTTCTATGAATTTTGAGTTTCTATAATGCAATCATCAACTACGTTTAAGGTAATCAGCTTGGTCTCAGAATTACTGGGTCTAAAAACTAAAACTAACATGTATATGCTCTAATTTTACATTAACCTAGCAAATAACATCTTTAAAGTGGTTATCATGTTGTTTAGAGCTACAACAGTTAGTCTATTAAGTGATTAGTATTACAACCGAATATAAAGTGAACAACGCAAACATCTCAAGCATCACACATTACTGCTGACTACATAATAACTCAAATGCTGACTGAAGTTGAAATGATCTGCTGTTAGATAATATAAAGGTAGAAAAATGTTATTGTGATGTAGCCAATTGACTGTACAGTATTTCCTTGCACCACTGCCCATTTGCAAATCCCTGTAATACAACTCAAGCAGACTACAAATGAATGGCTTACACAGATGATTTACGATAGACTCTTTGCTTGAGTACTGGCTGTGTCTGGAGCATATGACCTATAAGGAAACCTATACTGAGCTGACATCACATCCTGACTTGGCCAAGTTGTTGTTGTTGTCCCAAGACCAACACTTTTATGATACCCCTGGGATGACATCTGCCTCAGACAATTAATGATTGCAGTGTTTCAAAAAAATGTTGGTTAGCAATGCTTCTGTGGCTTGCTAGCTTGTTCATTTTACTAGTCTTTACTATCTAAATATCACTCTCAGGTTGTTTTAATTGGATCCACAATGATAGCAATGTTCATGAGCTTTGGCAGATAGTAACCTGGCTAGCTATCCTATGCAAGCTAATGTTACCTTGCTTCTGTGGTCAAAGTTGTTATCCCAGGGATATCAAACTAGTGTTGGTCTCAGGACCAGAGGTGCTGCTTGCCATCAGGCAAGGCAGGCAGGTTTTTGGGTCTCCAGGCCAGTGCGGGGCCCCCAAGGGCTGACAAAATTTAAGCTACAGCAGTGACAATGCGCTATGTAATGACAGTAAGAGAGACCTGACCTCCCTTCACTTCATAACCACTCAACTTGGTCTTTAGCATTGTTACCAAAGTTAACGTGGTCTCTGTCATTTCTAGAGTAATGCTTTACCTGTTATGTTATAGGACTGTTGTTAGTGGTGGCGGTGATTACTTATAATATAATGGTGATGAGTGCTGGTTGGAGGGGCCCCCCTGTGAATGTTTGCCCAGGGCCCCAGTAGACTCTAGAATCGCCACTGCTCAAGACAACAATCACTTTGCAAAATTAGCTCAGCACACAAATGGAAAAAAAAAAAGTTTGCATATGTGCACCTCATTATTTGAAACACTGGCCATGTTTAAGAATAATGAGAGCATCCAGCCTTGTGACATAATACTGTGCATATGTCAGAGAATAAGGAAAAGCATAATAGGTAATTGGTATAATCCAGACAACTTTAAGGAAAGCTGTCTGGATGCCAGATTGTAATAGCTTCTTCCTTTGACCACCTCTTCACCAAATCTGAGTGAACTAAGCCTGCTAAATTTTGTATAATCCTGCGGACTGACAGACAACTAACAAAAAATTTACAAAATGAAAACATACCTCTGCCTTGGCTGTATCAACATTTTTGCCTTGGTGAAGGAATAATGGTCCATATTGCACTAACCACACACCAATTAAAAGGGTAAAACATATCTAGTGCACACTCAATGTTCACTGCTGTAAACACAGTTTCTCTCTGACTGGAGAGATTTTAGTCAATAAATCAAGCTGTAACTGCCAAAGTCAGAGGGACAAAATGATAACTGATAGTTTTTTCTTTATTTTAAGTGCACTGAACACCAGGACAGAATGTTGTAAATGCTCTTATCTTCTAGGTTCCCTTATCATATATTCAATTTTACAGTATATGCGGAAGACAGTGTCAGTCAGATTGACGCTGACTTATACAAAATGTCCTCCCAAACTTTTCACAAGTAAAACACAAGCCAGATTCCCATGAATACCAGCTGCCTTGAGGCCGCTCACACCTGCTGACCTGCTCTGTGCTTAGCTGTCACCAGAAAAAAAATATTTCTGCATTTTACTACACTGGGTATGCACTGGATATAAAAGTGGAAATGGCAGCATGGGACCCCAAGAGTTACTAAATAATTTTTTTCTTTTTGCTCTGCAAACTGGGTTTTTTTTCTCAATAAGTTTACATTCCAGTAAGAATTCAGATCTGAGATTATACCACTCAGTTGCTAACTCATAAATACAAACAGCTTGTGTGTTTCCTTTTGTGTGTTTCCTTTTGCAAGACAAGCCTCTGCTGGATGTGATACGGTAAGATATGAAAATGGACAGTTTACTGTTGCAAAAATGTTTTATATACTTGTTTCAATGAAAAGCACATGGACACATGCTTTGATTATATAACCATGTACAATCAGGGGCATTGTCATTCTGGAAGATATTCTCATAAAAATGTTTCCTCACAGAATAAAGGTGATTACTAAGAATAACTTTGCATTGTTTTGCAGTGAACCTTCCATATAAGGCTACAGAAAGCAAAAATATAATTTTTAAAAAAAAAATATTTCTGGTTTTGTGTTTGTTTTTTAAAGACTAAAAAGTAAAACTCTGGCTCTTCCTATATGAACACTTCTTAAGCATGTGGAAGTATCCATACTATAGCTGAAAGGAATGCCATACCTAGTCGTAATTCCTAATTTTTTTTTAAGTACATCTTTTTATGTGTAGCTGTTCATCAAAGTCATGTGTAGTTTTAATTTGCAAGCTCCAGTTTTTGCCATTATCTCCTCCTTAGTTTCCTTTGGACACAGCAACTGGCGCCTCACTTTTAGGACACCAGCGAAGTACGTCAACCTAAGAAAAGCATTCCAAGAGCAAACATGCTTTGTGTCTTGGCCAGTCTGGGTTATTCAGAGGGTTTGTTATCTTGGGTCTCCTTCATGCATTCATTCACACCGCCCCTCTGCTCCCACACAGAAGGCCCAACTTTTTGCAGCCCCCTGATATCACTGGATATACAAGATCTCAGACCCATACAGGATTATGGAGACTTCTATAACATGTACTGTAAATATGTGTAGGCAGAAGGATACACATAAACATGTACATGATACAGTTTATGCACATACATCACGCACAAATAGAAGAATAGACACACTCAGGCACATACACTGTACACACATTTGGATGTTTTGAACTAAAGAGGAATGTTGAAATTCAGCCAGAAATCAGACAGCTGTGTTTCCCCGAATCAGAGATTTTAATAGGCTGTCCATAGCAGGGACTTGACCTTTGACCCAGGGCCTTTCAGTGCTGTGTTTCCTCACTCTGCTCCTTCTTCTGGCTTAATGATAAAGAAGCATTCCATCTTCCCCGAGCTCATTCTTGGATTTCACTTTTGTTTTTATGAAAACATTACACTGGAGGGTGTGTGATACATACCATACTGTATGTACACTCATGTAATTAAGATACCAAACAAAATGAAAGTTAAAGAGCTTTATTTGCATCAAACAGGCCTTTTGTTTTTAACAAAACATGGGGTTATAATTTTTACAATATAAAAATAATTCAATAATTCTTTACTGTTAAATATTCAGTGGACAAGACCTCCCATATTTCAGGCTTCATTATGGAGTGCGAGTTTCTGAGTTGAATCCTTGCTTCAGGTAAAAATGAACCATTTTACTTTCTTAGCATTTCTTCAAATTTTCACAAAACTGTGTGGCTAATGAGGGTGTATAGTGTGTGCACTTGATGAAAGCCAGCAGGATGTTGAGGTCCTACCAGCTGCCATTGTCAGTATTTAAAAAAAAAAAAGTCACAAATAAATGCATGTGCATTCTGTTAAAAAATAAACAATTGTTTTGGGGCAGGCAATATTTTTTAGTCTATTTGCACGAAAACAAAACAAAAACATATTAACCTTTTAGCATTGCATATTTCAAGTGGTCTGAGAAGAAACTACAGGCTACAGTCACACTAGGGAAAAGAGTGGAGACTGCAACACGACTAAAACTATTGCGACCGTGTGCAATGAACTTGCGATCTTGTTGCCTTTGATATGGTTGCTTCAAAGGTCCAGGTCACCCTCCCGCAGTCCATTGCTTTCTTCAAAGCAACTTTGGTGCATCAAGACAGCAATAAAACAGCAATAAGATGGAGTCAGTCTGCTATCAATCTGCTATCTGTTTGTGATTCAATGGAGTCAATGGAGGCAGTTACATACAGTCTGTTTGTGATAATATGCTGATTAACTGTGATAAACTGCAAATCTGTTGCTGTCTGCATACACAGTAGTTCATTTTTAACAGAAATCCAATTAACTACTTATATTCACAGTCCAGCCAGAACCTTATAGATTTGAAACATCACAACTAGTGATGTTGTTGCTACAGGATGGCAATTTAACTGCAAAATGACACAGGCACTCAGCAACCATACTTTCATATAGGAATATAACCAGAATACAACCAGTTGGCAACCAGTTGAGTCAAGTCCCCTATTGCAACTGGCAGTAGGATGCTGGGGAGAGGGCTTTCACATGGGAGAACAGGGCTCATGTCCTGTGTGCAGCAAAAATCTGTGCTGGCACTTAACTTTACTCTATAGAGCATATTAAGCAGGTGCATATCCTCGTGCCCATCTGGTGGGAGGGACATATACTGTATATACTATATACAGTACAGTGTCACTGCAGCAGTAGGCTAGACTTTGCAAACATTAGCAAAATGATGGTATGTCAGGCATTTTGGGTGTTTGAGTGCTCTCTATTGGTATTTTCATTTTGTTACAGCAAATTCTATGGAGAGAAAATTAAACATAATAAAACATGGTTAATATCTTGTCACAGCTGTGGCTCAGGTAGTATGGCGGGTTATTCACGAGCCACTAACTAGGTTTGCGGTTTGACCCTTGGCTACCCCCGTCCAGGTCCTGAAGCGAAGCTGCTTTCAGCAAGCACACTGCATTTTTCTCCTGGAATTGAACATCCTTGTTATTAATAGGTGCTTAAAAGAAATAAGAA
The DNA here is from genome assembly GCA_015106735.1 of Paratilapia polleni. Taxonomy (NCBI): domain Eukaryota; kingdom Metazoa; phylum Chordata; class Actinopteri; order Cichliformes; family Cichlidae; genus Paratilapia; species Paratilapia polleni. The sequence goes on along the minus strand of VUQI01007296.1, from coordinate 12,669 downwards.
TGAAAAGACTATGAAAACAAAAACATTGTCTCTACAAAGATCTTGCTTGCCTTGACTATGGGTGTGTGTTGTCAAGAGAGAAACAAAAGAAGTTATAAAGCTATAAAAGTACCCCTCCCCACCCCCTTATAACTGGCTTGTAGCACCTGCTATTAGCTGAGTAGGAAGAAAAGAGCAGATAAATTAAGCACGTGTGTTCGAATTATTTTTTTCCTACACAGGCAAGAGAGCAGGTCAACCACATGAGCCTTCCTGTAAACTGATCCTCACAGTCTAAGCATGTCCTCTGTGCTGCGGTGTCTTTCTGCCAGGATCTCTCTCTCACACACACACACGTCCATGCACAGAGTCACATTCCTCTACAGGCTCTGCAAGGGGCAGGCGCAGAGTGTGCTGGAAGCTTGGAGCTGCTCTTCAGAGTGAGCGTCTCTCTCTCTCTCTCTCTCTCTCTCTCTCCCCCCAGTCGTTAAGTCAGCGAGCAGAGGAGGAAAAGAAGGCAGAGAGACCAGGGGAGGTCTGACGACACTATCCCAGCATACCCAGCACCTATTTTAAATGCACACTCTGAGAAATGCAACTAGGCTTTGATATGCTGGAGGGACATCTAGAAATATAACCAAGCTGTCACACTGCAAGACATGTGTGCAACTTTTCGTGCCAGGACAAAAACTTATAGGAGGTTTGGAAACATAGCATGTGTGTATGTCCATGGCAAAAATCTGCATTAACTTTCACTGCTGGAGGTCCAACTTAAGGATGGATGATACATGTTTCAGACTAACGTTTTCTGATTCAGCCCTAAAGGGAACAGCTAGTAAAGCATAAAAGGAGAAGCCAAAGATACAAGAAACTTATTCACCTGCAACACCGCTTCCAGGCTGACATGATGCTGTGGTACCACTACAGCCGTCAGCTGCTCTCGCTGGCTGCACTTCTGGTGATTGTGAGCTGCGGAGGAGGTGAGCAATGGAGAGGGACGGACAGCAGCAGCACAGGTGGTGGCAGCAGCAGTAGCAGCAATGGAGGAAGTAGTAGTAGTAGTAGTAGTAGTAGCAGTAATAACAGACGTTTTCATAAGATCCAGCATGGCCAGTGCACCTACACGTTCATCCTACCTGAGGGAGAGGGAGCTGGAGGAGGCTCCTGCAGGGAGGCGAAAGCCAGTAGCTCGCAGTACAACGCCAACTCTCTCCAGAGGGACGCTCCACCACCTGAGCCAGACTTTCCCAGCCAGAAGATCCAGCAGCTCGAGCACATTATGGAGAATTATACCCAGTGGCTACAGAAGGTAAGGAGGAATTTTATATGCAGAATCAGGTG
>VUQI01007291.1:3711-25179 GCA_015106735.1 Paratilapia polleni | reverse complement strand
CGGTACTTGTCTGACTGCATTGTGCCAAGTGTAAAGTTTGGTGGAGGGGGGATTATGGTGTGGGGTTGTTTTTCAGGAGTTGGGCTCGGCCCCTTAGTTCCAGTGAAATGAACTCTTAATGCTTCAGCATACCAAGACATTTTGGACAATTTCATGATCCCAACTTTGTGGGAACAGTTTGGGGATGGTCCCTTCCTGTTCCAACATGACTGCGCACCAGTGCACAAAGCAAGGTCCATAAAGACATGGATGAGTGAGTTTGGTGTGGAAGAACTTGACTGGCCTGCACAGAGTCCTGACCTCAACCTGATAGAACACCTTTGGGATGAATTAGAGCAGAGACTGTGAGCCAGGCCTTCTTGTCCAACATCAGTGTCTGACCTCACAAATGAGCTTCTGGAAGAATGGTCAAAAATTCCCAAACCTTGTGGAAAGCCTTCCCAGAAGAGTTGAAGGTGTTATAGCTGCAAAGGGTGGGCCGGCATCATATTAAACCCTATGGATTAAGAATGGGATGTCACTCAAGTTCATATGCGTGTGAAGGCAGACGAGCGAATACTTCTGGCAATATAGTGTAGCTGCTGTCCTAAGGAAGAGCCTCAGTAGGATTACTAAAGCAGATTAAAGGGTGGCTTGTCAGGCAAAAAGGCTGAGATGTCCTTGTAGGTAGCCTGCATACAAGAAAAACTCACTTCAGGGTCACTGTGAGAGTAAAAGACTCATGAACCTGTATTTTTCATAGGTTTTCATTATTTCAGCTTTTGTGTTTTAGTCATTAGGCTGGCTCAGACTGTCTCCCTCTCACTCAAACGTGCATGCACACACACACACACGCACACACACAGATAAACCCCTCCTGCTTACCCTCTTTCTCTCTGCTGGAATGGGTATTGTGTTCATGATCGATGTGCCTCATTCCAGTGACGTGGCAGCCTGGCTAACTCTCATTAAAAATGGATAGGGTGTAGAGGAGCCGCCAATGTGTGTGTCTACATGTTGAAAAGGAGGTGTAGGTGGCAGGAAGTCCCAGAGGTGGCAGCTGTTTACCGTGCACTGCTCAAGGTTTCGAAGGTTGGAGGAATTGGTGGTGGTGGTAGATGAGGTGGGCTGTTCCTGAGGTCAGAGCCAGGGCTGTTGCCTTGGTAACAATTGCAAAATAGCTTCCTCTCCATTACTGGTGACGGTGGAATTTTTCTCTTTTTGTTGCTTTCTCTTTTTCTCTCAGCCTAGTGAGGCACATCTGGCAACACATAGACTTTGTCCCATCAGAACTCAGGGCAATGGGCCATTTCCACTTTGCTCTGTCTTCCTTTGTCTTTTTTTTTTTTAAACTCCTTCTTTTCCATCTTCTCATCTAACACTGCCTCTGTACCCCTATCCATCACAGAAGTGCAGTGAGCATGACTTGTTCTCAGGACAGCTGGGCAGAAATGGAGGCACCATTCTTTCTCATCCACAGATACTTTGGAACAGATGAAACTGTTCCTGCTGCTCTCTAATCCACAAACATTGTAAGCCTCTCTTGGGTGCCACAGCCAAATGTTTTTATCCCCTGTCATGCTCTTCTATGCTCGACATGAAATTAAAATTGAGAAACAGCAATAGAAAACTTGCTGTATGCAGAGTCATTTTTATCTTTTGGCTTTTTTAAATTTAGTGTGAACAAGGTAGCACTGCCTCTTTCACTGAATGTCCCTACCTCTATCTCAGTGCGACAGTACTATCACCTTACTGTTTTTTCTTGAGTGCTGCTGCAACAAAAACAGCCCAATTTTATAATTTATAATTCTACACAATAAAAAATTAACAATGTTGGTGGCTCCTAATCGTAGCAAGAGGTGTTCGGTAAAGGTTAGGATACCTAAATTCACAAAAAAGATGTTAGGTGACATAAAAAATAATGCTCTTTTCAGTCCACTGCAGTTGTATAATTTGATAGGTTAATAAAAATTTAATGTTTTCCATAAAAGGCTAACCTGGTGATAAGATTGGCCATTAATAATGCTGGCCAAATCCTTAGCTATGCTTTTCAGTAAACAAAAGAGCTCTTCTTCATTACTAACTGCTTGCCTATAATAATGAAAGCTGAAGTCTTTTCAGCATGAGGCTTTGAAAGAGAAGAAGCTGTTTTAACCCTAGACTGTGACTGTCAGTCACCCAGGTCGCTCCAGTATGCAACTCCACTGTAGCCGCTGTGGTTGAATAACCCCCTGCTAGGGTCATCTTAAGCTGGAATTTTATTAGCATTCATTTGAGTAGCGCACAATGCATTTTACTGACAATGCTCAGTTTACCGTAGGTCAGCTGTGGGTATGAATGTGTTCTTGGGAGCCGAGAGGAAGAGAAAGTTTAGGGCATTATCAGATCACATGCAGGGTTTCTTTGTCTTGAAAACACAACAACAACGATCTGCACATCCGTTGCGGTGTTGTGCATGTGTGCATGCAAACACACACACACACACACTCAGACTCACAGTTGGAGAAGGGGCTTCATTGTGCAGCCCTGCTGTTTTGAGTGACTGTAGCGTGTGCTGGGCAACAGCTGCTGTGATCCCCCACTACCCTCCCACACCCCATTCCCCTTACCTACACTCTGTGCTACTGGCCCATGCTGGTCTAAACATCAATACCCTCGCATAGACATAGATGCACAATATTTACTTAGAAACACAGATTTACAGTGCACATAAGCAGTTTCCCTCTTATTTTGTGCTTTTTTTTTTTAACTTTAATTTTTACTTTTTTACTTCACATTCTCACTTTTTTCTCTTTACCTCACTCCCCTTCTTTTCATATTATTCTCTTGCCTCTTTTTGTTGTTCAGTCTGTACTGTATCAGCTGACAGCCTTCTGTGTCTGTCAGTGTTTAGACAGTGCTCCATAAGGGACACCCCAAGCTCCCCCAACTATTCTCTGACTTTTCCCCCACTGACAGCTGTCTCCACAGTGTAACCCTTTCATGGGTCTGGGCCTCTGTGAAAGTAATACTATAAAGTTTCAGCAGCCTCATGCATGTTTTGAGAAGGATCTGGCGACTTTCTTTGGTTAAGAGAGATTCAGAGGCTTTGTGATATACACACACAGACTGAGTTGCTGCTTCCTGAGCCAAGTCTTGTTCCTGGTGGGCTTGTTTGTCATCAGTTGCAGCTTCTGCTGCTGATGTGACCTTGTCTGCAGCTCATTACAGCATGCCACCTGTTTGTCCTGAAGCTAAGCAAGACACACACACACACACACACACACACACACACAAATAAATAGAGTTTGTTGAGTTGACAGGGGGTTAATCTAACAGGAGTGTCCATGGTGGAACTGCCACACAAACTGTCAACTTCCCACCGTGTCAGAGGCTTTCTTTGTCCTCTGGGCCTGCCTTTCTGTCGGACCAGGCAGACAGTATGATGAGCTTTTGAGGAGCAAAGACTAAACAAAGAAAAAAAAAATATAGACTGGAAAAAGCAAGTATAGCTCAGAGTTTTTACAACATCTGGCAGGTTTGCTGACTACAACTTTTCAGAACCCATGCAATAACAGGTGCATGTTTCAAATTTTACTATCAGCTGTTTTCAGATTTGCCACATTGCACACAATAAAAAAATATCTTGTGATGGACACCCAGCTGTTGTTTCTTCCTAACTGACAGTTAATTCCAGTCCATGGTGCTAACAGCAATTATTATCACCCAGTTGTGAGTGATATGCACAGGGTCAAAAAACACTTACAAGGTGTTATTTGCACCGTTCATTTGATCCATCACATTTTACAGAGGAGTCACTTATTAGGCATTGGTGTGATCCTGAGGTTTGCATCTGAACAGGGCAAACGCTGTCAGAGTTGGCACTTATTATCCAACCGAGCAATTGCCAAGAGATTGAAAGACATACACAACTGGAAATGAATCTGTGTCAGACTCTAAAATTCAATGTTGCAGCCCTTGCTTTTCTTATGCCACTCTTCATCTGCTGAGCAGTGTTGAGGGTTTTCTGGCTTTATGTGTCAGTACATGTACATTTATACACACACACACACACACACACACACACACACACACACACACACACACACACACACACACACACACACACACACAAACCTCTGACTCTGAAAACCTCTGAGCTGGACAAACAGAAGGAGGGTCATTCGAGACAGCAGTACCATGTCAGGCAGACAAATTCTTAAACACTCATCTTCTTATGTATAGAAACCTACCTGTGTGTGTTATGTAGCAGCTGAAAATAGGCCCAGCACACAATAACAACTCAGCTGAGCCACAGTTTGGCTATCTGAACAAATGTGTGTTTGAAGCTTGTTCTTCTCTAGTGTGTTGTGCTGTGTTCACATAAGGTGTGTAAATTCTCAACCCTGTATATGTGCAAGTATAATGTCAATCAAATCAAGTTCATACAGTGAGCGCTAGGATATTTTTTTTTCTATTTTTTATGGGATTGTACTCCAATGGCCCTGTGTTGGTTAGTGTTGTATGCGGCTGTGTTTGCTTTTCACTGAAAGTGCTTAATCAAATCTATTGCTGTTGACACTTAGAGCATGTTTTAATGAAATACCAATTTTATTGCCCATTCATGTTTTTGAAAACAAGTTACAGTACAGCTGTAATGATTATGTTCCATTTTTAACAGTCATGCCGCAGGCCTCTACTTGTTTAATAAAGTTGATAATTACAAAAGTTTTGTTTGTTTTGCAATATAGTTCTGTTCTACTTTTTAGTACACTTGAACCTAACACTAGCTCCTGACACATTTTACAGTTGTGTCATCAAGTTGGACTTTGAACATTCTCTTGAGAAAAATGACTGTCACTACTCCTCCATGTGTTGGTGTGTTTGCACAGGCCCTACCTAGGTTGACAGATGCCCTGGTGCAGACAAAAACCCATTGATGGCAGAAAAACAGATTTCTCTGGCCAGCTGATCCCAGCTGTCCAGTAGTTTTTATGGCTTAAGATAAAGGCAACAGTTGCTTGAGCAGTTGGCATCTCACACATCCGTATGCAGGGGCATAGAGCAGCCAAACATTTTGAGGCACATCATTCTCTGCAACAGGTCGACAACAAACAGTAACATTGTTTAATTGGGATGGGGGGTAATGGTGCATGTCACATTATTACATTTCATAACATAGATTAACTGTATCAAAATATTGTACATTAATTAGGAGTTTCATTGGCATCTGTCTGCGTGGGACTGAGCATGACTCTACTGCTCACACACAAGCACGTATATACTCAGAGCCTTTTTTTTGTGCGTTTTGTGATGTTTTTCAGGCTGCACTGTGGCAATGACCTTTTAATGTGTTTGCAGGTTACACAAGTTCCCATCGAGTCATGCGAACAGTACGGGACATGTGGAGAGTGTCTGAGCTCTGGGGACCCACACTGTGGTTGGTGTGTTCTGCATAATATGTGAGTATCCCTGAGTCACTGTCATGTCGGTTTGCATCTATCCATCCATCCATTTTCTACCACTTATCTGGGTCCAGGCCATGAGGACAGCTGTCTGCTAGCTGTTTACCATGCACCGCTCAAGGTTTCAAGCGTTTTGTTGTGTTTATTGACTCTTTTCCGTTCACACAGATTTTGTTAGACATTTCAAAATGGCCCTCAGTTTGCCCACACAAAGGCAGACCAGTTGTTTTCCTAATGTTTATCTCTGATGAGGTACAGTTTAAGGAGAGGAGACAGCCTCTGACTGGAAATGGATAATTGTGCCTCAGAGATGGTTCAGAGCTTCTTGTTGCTGCCATAGTGATTGCTGCCTTATTCTGACATGACTTGATATTTACAGGAAATGATACCATTCAGATTATGCATGTCTTATTGGAATTTAAAAGGACGGGCAACAACAGACCAAAGAGACCAATCAGAAAGTTTCCAGATATTTATATACCACACTAAGAATATGCATAGAAGGCATGAGTGACACCTACTGGAGGTGAATAATTACTGCAACAAAATTAATCTCTAAAAAGAGAGATAGCAGGGGAAAACCAGACAGAAAAAGCATGTGCGTGTGTGTGCACGTGTGTGTGTATTCATCTGTAAATGGAACTGATATGGGAATATTTAGATGAAATGATGTGAAGGGCAGACTGGATTACAGACAGTAAACACAGAACAGTACTAAAAAAGCTGAAAGATGTTCTGCTTTATCTCCATCTCCCTCTTTGTTTCTTAAGTACACACATTCTGTTGGAGCTTTTTCTTAGTTACTATATCCCCATTTGCAGCCCCCCTAAATGCGGACCCACTCTGTAAAGGTATAGCTGAATATTTGTGTGTGTGTCAAAGCACCGCTGCAATCATCATTATCATGATGGCAGCCCCTGCAAAGTGCACTTAAAGTAATTTACATCACTCCAAAGCTGGGACAGGACAAATAATTGCCTAGCGACAAGGTAATTCAGCATGTGCTTGCAAAGAGCGGGAGGGGCTAACTAAAGCTCTGTATTCTCTGCAGTCTGCGTGCCTTCACACAGAGATCATTTACCACAACACAAGCCTCCATGCTAGACTGCTAATCATATGCTTTTGTGTAGGTGTGGTAGGGGATGGAACAATTCAGGCTGATAGGAATCTGAGTCCACAGCATGTAAGAGGTGTTGATGCTTAAAGGTGAATGGCTATTGGAAAGCAGCTGTTACGAGGAAACAGCTGTTTGGTGTGTAAATGCCTTCTCAAGTATATGTGTGAGGGTTTACGTTTGAATGGGTACATGCATGTGTTGGTGCACATGGGGTCAGTTTTTATGTACATGCGCAAACACTTGGGTGGATCACTGTACTGAACTGTTGGGAGAAAAGGTCAGCACCCTGATTTACGTAAGATCGGCCATCTGTGCTCTCAATACAGCGAACCCCTGTGCCACCTGTCTCTGGTTCTAATCCCCCTTTCTCTATCCTGACACTGCAGTGAGTATGGCAGGACCCCTCTCAGCTTTAGCTGTGGTGCTGCAGAGAGGAAAAGAAGTTACTTGGAGAATAGTTAGCTCTTCTCTCTGTGCCTTAATGGGCCTCCATATGGTTCCGCCCACAAATATATTGAAAGAGCTACCATTTCCACAACAGTTCTGATCTCAAGTGCCTGTTTTGATGTTTATTTTCAACTTGTGCATAATAAACAGAGAGGAAATGCCAGGGGAAACAAAATGACAGTTTGTTAAAAAAGAAGTTTCTACATTTGGCAAAGGTGGAAAAGTTGGCACGAAGAAAAGAAAAGTTGCAATAAACACAGAAGAAAAGAAGTTTTCTGAATATGTCTTGACATAGTATTGTCTGGTTCAGCCTCTTTTGTGCACAAAGCAGTCATGCCGCCACTCACAATTACACGCTTCTATCAGCACAGCAGCTAATATAAACACCTCATCAGAGAGGGAAACCTCAGAAAAGGGGGAAATGTCATCTTATGTGGGTAGTGTAATGTATGACTTATGTAGTGTAATGTAATGACTTATCAGAGTTGCTTGAGTGCTTAGTTGATGATGTAATCTTGCCAGGTCCTCTTAGAGAAATCCATGGAAACACCCACTTATTAACTGAAAACCACAAAATTTGTACAGGATTTTAAATAAATATAAATATAAATAAGTTACGATTTCATTAAAAAGGATAGCTGTTATTTGTAAACCTGTTTGTGACTTTAGTGTAGTTACTGTAGAATGGTAATATGAATACACAATATAACCAAAAATAAAAAAAGCATTTGTCAAATACTGCTGAGGAAAAGAAGCTGCACCCTTCTGATGAAGAGCTCCCCTCATCCCACACACCCAAAAATTACATTTCTTGACAGTCATTTTTCTATCCACAGCTGTGATCGCAACCTCTTCCATCATCCCCCTTTTCCCTCAGTTTCTCCAATTCTCTTTCATCCATGCCTAAGCCACTGTTGATTTTATGAAATTATCTTTCCCCCTTTCCCATGTTTGCATCTTCCTCACTACCTTAATAGCAAAGCTAGCCTCTAAACTATTCCACTCAACTGATCTCTCAGCCCAGCGTGGCTCACTACCGTCTCCCATTTAGACACTCTCCCCTCTGGAATCAGCCCTTCCACACTCCAGAGATGGTTGGCTTGCCACACATAAACACCCCTCGCTTTGATCACTCTCCTCCTTCCTTCTGCAGCTGTCATCCACGATATCCATCCTCTTTTCTTCTCCAACTCCTACCCCACATCCCACTACTCTTTTCTTTATGTTTGCGTGTGCATGCTCATTGAAGTGCTGCATTCTAAGGTGGCTAATTAGGAACATGGAGAGACATTAGGTTGGCTAGCGATGATGAGGAGGAGAGAATGTTGCAGAGGGAGAGTGAGATGACCAGAAGTGGCGTCTCTGTCTTCCCTGTCTTTCTACTCTCTTTCTTCTTCCTCTGATTCAGAGTGGTGTGAGACTCTAAAGTCCTTTAATTACCAGCAGCTGCTAGGCATCTGCTGAATGCACGAAGACCAGGAAGGAAAAAAGAGCGAGGATAAGAATGAGCAGGGAAAGAATGAGAGACGGAGAGAGTGTTTGATGCTGCACACTCATCGGCCCACAAAACAGAGCAGCATTTTGATTGCTGCTCAAAGGGAACTCATCATCTCGAGCGCTCTTCAGTCGCTGTCCCGTGAATGGAAAGTTCAGCCTTCGTCTGACCACAATCCAAAAACATGGCGTTATGGTGATGCCCCCCCCTTTTCTCTCCCTTAGCCTGCATCTCGTTGCTGTTAGATTAGCTCTCTAATCATGCCCAAAAGAGGCTTTTCCATCTCAAAATGTCCCACATCACTCTGTTCTCTTTCCATCCTCTCAACTCACTCCAGCATTCCGGGAGAGGCCGAGCGGTTTTGTTGAGATTTGTCAGGATTAGTAGCAAGTTTGAGTTCTGTCCAAAAGGGACCCAGGGTTAAGGTTAACAGTTTACCAGTATAGTTTTAAATAATACGGTTTGACTGCAGTTTGACTGATGTTGTGATTCATGATTGGTTGCTGTTATGTATTATGTACATAAGGAATTGTGTTCAATGTGTCAAAATCAGAGCTAGTTCATTGTGAGGATAACGGCTTAAGGGTATTAGTATAGTAGACCCCAACAGAGAGTGAGTCAGCATTTCAGGGCTGCTCTGAGCAGAATAATATATCACTACTCCACTGTGATACTGTGTTGTATTATACTGTCTGACAGCATGTGGCTGAACTGCTCAGATCTGTTTCAGTAAAATCGCCACCAAAACAGTTCTGGCTAGGCATCTGCAAGGCCATGGACAGTGGAAATCTAGCAGTGGATCCACTGGGTCCTGTGGGTCGTGGAATGGGACCTCCATGGATTGGGCTTATTCTTGTACATCCTGTTGGTGCTCATTTAGATCTGGACCCTGAAAGCTTGATGGCTGGGTCTATTCTCTGGGATCTATTTTTTTTTATTCCTTAACTGTTTTCGTGTTGTCCATATTATCTTCCTTGGGAATATTGTTGCAGTCGGGGTTGTGACTGGCCTGCAACTATAGGTAACATCCACACAAATGTCAGGACCCAAGGCTTTCCAACTGGGCATTGCAGTGTAACAAGAGGATCAATGTTATTTATTTTCCTGTCATCAGTTTTAAAGTTGTGGCTGGTCAGCATATGTTGAAGCAAAAGACATTGCATTGCATGCATACATATGTTTGCTAAAATCAGCAGTTTATCTTCCCCCCCCCCAAAAAAAACCAAAAGCAAACCATCAAGTCCTATTTTTACAGCTTCTTTCTTAAAACTGTTGTTTTTCTAGATTATGTGGCATGTTTATTACTTTGCTGCAAATTATGTCAACCAACAACCATAAAATTTTCTCTAATTTAACAGTGGCAACACCAATTAGACTAGCAATGAAAATGGCTGCTTCAGTACTTTGTGAATGTCTGATTGTGTGTCTAATGGCCAACTCATCAGCTACAGCCTCAGTTAGCAGTCAGAGGGAAGCTGCATCCATCTTCCCAATTGTGCCTAATGAGATATCGATCACAAACATGCAGGTCTATCAATATTTCCATAGATTCTTAGCAGCTAGAGCTAGTACAGGTTGGCAACATGCAGAAATACTGCACCAGTATGTACAGTATGTGTGGGCAGACAACATATTATATAGTTAATGATCCTAAAAACCTAGTGTGTATCTCTTGCTTGCTCATTGATTTTCTTTTTGAGATGCTTCCATCCCTGCACTGCTTCCACTGACTTTTCCCTTTTTCTCTTTTTCTCTCTGCTCAGCCCACACAAGGAAAGCTACAGCTTGATGCAGGGCACTGAGCAACAGTCTCTTTATATTTTTTTTCTGTTCACTTCCTCACCTCACCTAAATTCTCTGGGACACTCTGGGTTTGCATAAACCTTATATGTGTAAAGTACTCATGTGACCATGAGTGCTTTTCTATTTGTGTTTATATAAACTGACAGAGTTTACACTTCAGTAGTTTCAAGATCTTAAAGATGCAGTGAATGGGATGTGGTCTTGCTGTGTTCTGTGTCTTTTGGGCACTGCCCTGCAGTGACATTATCAGTCACCACAGGAGACAGGCTATGAGCTACAGTGGTTGGTTTGACCCCAGACATGAACTTTGGGTTTCAAAGTGCATGTCAGCCAAAGCCCACAGAGCAACTTGAGGAGTTTACCATTTCCTTCTTCACTTCCCTTAGTACTTCTTGAGACCTAAATGTATTCTCATACTTTAAAGATGCAGCAGTAAGATACAAATGGTTTGAATAACTTTGAAAGAGGACAAAACACTAAAGAAGGGAGGTGTGTGTTCATACGTGTGGGAGAGAGAGACATCAGCCCAGCCCAGCACAGTACAGCACAGCCTGGTGCATCCCTGTTCACCTATTGATTCCACTTTTCATATTGGGGAGGCAAAGACAGTGCAGTCAGCCTTCATACATGTTTACATTAACACGTTTTCCTGAGGAAATGCACAGTCCCCAGCCTAGGCTCCCATTCAGCCAAATCAAATCCTGCCAGCAATTCTCTAACATAATGGGTTGCCACTTAAAACTAGTAAAGCTTTGTTAAGCTCATCAAATATTCAATATACATCCAGTTAAGTCTCTCTGTTCATCCTTTACAGCTTCCTGCCGTACTCCTTTCCCCAGTCCCCCTGCCCTGCCACCAAAGCATATCTGTTGTGCTTTTAAATTCTGCAGCGTTATGTGGTCTGGCTCTCATGAGGGAAGGTGGAAGGGGAAGGCGATTTTAAAATGGCTCCCCCTCTGTTCTCTCCTCCTGTTTTTAAACACAGTGCTCACAGCAAGAGCTACAATCAGACAGGTCTTCACACTGAAGATGTTGTAGGGGAAGGGGAGGAGGGATAGAAGAACAGCAATCTTTCCCTGTGGCCTGGCTCTCCTGCTCTGCTGTCAAGGCTAGGGTGTGTGTATATGTGTGTTTGTGTTATTATGCTATACCATCTATTAAATGTGTGAAGGATTAAGTGCAAGGGACTGTATGCTATTATGCATATGTAATTGTCAGAGCGCTTGAGTTTACATAGTTTGTACATGGCTCTCTTATGTGTCTGTTTTAGTTTGTATGCAGGGATGGTGCTGTGTACTTACTACTCGTATGTCTGTGTGTCTATCAAGGCATGGTAGAGAAGAGATGACAGTGTAATTTCCTGTCTTAAGCAATAGAATAAGATGCAGGCAATGGTGGAATGGACCCCAATTTCTGGCCTCTGCCATCCTTACCCTTACCAACTGTAGAAATTGCTTCCTCAGACAACACTACAAATTACACTGTACCTTAGATATTAGGTTGATAAAGGTGAATTAGATACCATATACTGTGTCTAGATTTGCACCCTGAACAACAGTGTAGCCCAAACACACTGCTACAGTAGTAAACAATGTTCTCTACTCAGGTTTTTTTGGTGCATTTTTTTTTAAATATATATATTTTAACAACTCACCTCCCATGGCTGCATGAAATGGAACTGCCACTCACAACTGCTTTTGTATTATGCGGTTGAGTTGTAGATACTAGAGAGAGAGGTAATGATGGTGCAGGCAACTACTTCAGCACCATGGACAGGGCTTAAGGAGCATAACCCACGTCTAATGCCTGTAGCTTTGGCTGGAGGCAAAATAGTTTTAAGTTTATAATAGGAAATTGATGAAAGAATACACATATTTGTAATGTCCATCTTTGCATACATGAAGGTATGCATTAGAGAACACTTGTGGCATAAAGTGATGGGACACTAAGCATGAGTGACGCTACTGAGTGACAGGAGGAAAAGGGAGGTCTACAAGGGAGGAGGTCAGAAGGGGGAATATGAGGAAGGCAGGATTGTAGTCAACACTCAGTGGCATGCACTTCAACTAATGAGAGAGGCAAGGGGTCAGCTTCTAACTACACAGAGATAATGGCCATCTCCTGAAACCATGGCAACAGCAGCCATTCTGCACGCCTTCCACCCCCGCTGCCTCACCCCCTTGCTGCGCTCTCATCTTGCTTCACCCCACTGAAATGAATTTTATTTTAAAAAAAGATTCACACTGAGGAAAATCAATGCAGAGCTTTTTGTCAGTTAATGACTGCCCAGGTTTTTGCATCTGTACCCATACGGCTTGGAGACATGCATAAAACATTGTGCCGCAGCCCACACCTGAAAGCACATTAAGTATCATTTTCTCCTGCCATTGTGAATGTAAAAGAATCACCAAATTGCAGGCAAAGTAACACCTTGCCTAAGAAAGGTGTACTAATTTCAACTTGCGACAGAATAAGACAAAAAGGAGAGTCTTGGACAGATAGTAGAGACAGAGAGGGGGAGAGAAAGCCACAGGCAAATAAACCAGTGGTGGGGTCAGAAGTGTAAAATGAAAAGGTAAGGTAAAAAAATAAATAAATAAAAAATTTTTTGAAATGTTAAAATACAGTTACCAAAGTAGTGAAGGGGAAAAGCAGGTAATCATTTTGAGTAAAAAAAGTGCTACAGTGACCCTCCTTTCCCAGTGGGAGATTCTCACTACTACATTAATTCCACACTTTCCTGCTCTTTAAAATCCCTAGGGAGTACTCTGAGTATTAGTGTTTGTACATGTGTGTGTGTGTTTGTACGTGTGTGTGTGTGTGAGAGAGAGAGAGAGAATCTTGGCATGCTTGTGCCTGGTAGTGTGAACTTCTGACAACATAATTGCACACAGAGGCTGTGGATGAAGATGTAGCTCAGAGTCAGTATATGTGAGAGTATGTGGTTAAGAAGCATGATACGGGTCCTAACACAGACTACAACACACACTACAACACACCACTCACACACACACAGCAGCCAGGAGAGAATAGCAGAGCTTGTAGTGGCACATCAGTACCAAGGACAGCGACTGGCCCTTCAGTGTCCAATTAGAGCTGCTGTGACCAGTCAGCCAGTTAGCCAGACACTATAACCGGGTTGGATGAGGATAGCGAGGCTTTGGTGTAATAGGGTGGAGGGACCACACAGTTTTAATAAGTGGTAGGAGGCGGCACAGTTTTAATGAGGGATGTGGCGGTTTCTTGTGATAGTTGATACAGTCTGACCATTAAGATCTCTTATGAGTGGACGCCTTGTAATTTGTAATAGTTACATCTCCGGAGTTATGCAGTGATTGAAGGAGGCAGTCTAGCTGTGTTGTCCTTCCACTGCTGTGCCACCACTTGTTTCTGCAGTTTATTGGGAATGCATAGCTTTCTGGAGGCCACAATCACCTACAAGTTTATAATAGACACCAGCTGTTATTAATGATATGAGTTTCATAAGATATCTTTTTGAGAATGAGCTATTTTGTAACTGGTGTTTTTAACCAATCCAACAAGACAGCAAAAGTGTTTAAAATTATATTTCAGTATGCCATCTGTTTAGCGGAACAAGAGAGAAACACAGTCTGGTAACAGCAACATAGCTTGTAGCCAGAATGTAGAGCATGTCACATTTACAGCCTTGATCAACACAAAATAAACAAATCTGAATGACTAATACAGAAAAGTGCAAAACAAGGAGAAGTGAGCAAAGAAGCCCCAAGGGTTTGGTGTGATTTTAGAGGTTGTTAGTGATCAGTCCAGATGTCCTAAAACAAGGATGGGTAATATCAAAAGGTGGATGATAAAGACTTCCATTAATTGTGTCTATACACTGTCTTGTCCCAAAAATCAGCTATTAACATGTTAAGGAGACATTGACAGTGTTACTTCCTCCCTACAGCACTGCTGCTGGATATGTATTTTATTCCTATTACAACATTGTTTAATATTCCTTTCCCTAGACAATGTTTACTGGTAGCATCTTTGACATTTAATCCTCATATTTCCCTCCCATTCCTTCTGTTTTTGGAAGGCATTTAAATTTGTCACAATTTCTCATTCTTCCTCCAGACCTAATTGTTACATAGTGTTTTTTTTTAATTGCAGAATTTTTTTTATATTATAATTGTAACACTGTTGTTGGTGTTTCATTTTCACACATTTTTCATTGTCAGTATTTTTCTTTTCTGTCACAACTTTGGCAGCACCTAGTTTTTCTTTAAATTTTTCATTCATGGAATAACTCGTGTTTTCCCGTACTTCCTATCATATCTAACATGTTTGTGTTTTTCAGTGCTATAATATCACCAGTAGCATCGAAAAGTAAATATCAGTAACTCCTTTCTATTTCCATCCTCCTCTCTCCTCTCTGTTCAGATGCTCTCAGAGGAATCGGTGTGAACGTGCAGATGAGCCATACCGTTTTGCTGCTTCACTCAACCAGTGTGTGAAGGCAACTGTGTATCCAGACAGCATTGCAGTTTCAGAACCTAGCGTACCTGTAAGTTTACACACACGCACATACGATGCCACACACGGCATACAAAATACCTGCAATCTCAACCACCACTTGCAAACTCGACAATGAAAAATTAGTTTCTATCTACATATTTCCAACCCACGCAACATAGGCAGAACTTTTTAAATGATCCCACATAGCTGTTCATCTAGTCTTGAGTTTGGTTGATGCATAAACATTAGATGGGAAGGTTCATAAGGGCTTTATGTGGGTGTTTCAGCATACATATGCTCACTTTTTACAGAGCAGTCAATATGTGTGCCAAGACATGTTTGTGTGGGTGGGTGTGTAGGTGTTAAAGTTATCCGAGTGCATTTGAGTACAGTACAGTATTTCCACATGGACTGAGTAAAAGCAAGCAAAGATGAGTGAAAGGATCTGCCTGTCCAAATTCTGGTGATTGCTGTACATCTGTACACATACACATAGGTGTATTAAGATATCTGATGTGCTTTTGTACTTTTCACAACAATTTATGTGGAGTAAAATGTGAAGCTTTCTGCCAAGAGTAGCTGCATTACAGATTTTTAAATGATTTCTTAGCACTTTTTTCCGAGTAAGAAACCAAGAGCTGCTAACTTCTGCAGAGAAATCTCAACAGCAGACATCCCCAGATGTCTTTATAGATCAATTGACAGCACACTTTTTTCCATGTATTTTGGCAGAGCTGACCTTTTAATCTCACTGGTTAAACATGAAAAAATTCTGTTTAATGTGCAGGTGGCTCTGGGAGTGACTCACCCCACACCACATGCTATCACGCCCTCAAGACATCCCTCAGCACACCTTGCTCCTGTTATCCACTTTGAAAACAGCAGTTTATGACATTTTTGCAGATGTTTTTTTTTCTTCTCCTCATTGCTGTCATATCAGCAACCGGGTCATCTGACCAACCACAGAACACTCACAAATTCCCACAAATTCCACAGGGGTAGATTGCTATCACCATGACAACACAGTTTTTTGATGTGGGCACCAGGACAGATAGAAAAGGCAGCGAAAACAATGAAATTACCTTTGCTAAAATCTGCCAGCCAATTAGGTTGGTGACTGCCAAGCTGCAAAAACACCCACCACCATCGTCATCAGGGAAGGCAGCAAACAAAAAGAGCAAAATCTTAAGTCTCAGAAACAAGCTTATTTTCAGTAATGGCTTATAGTGTCTGTGTTTGTGTGTGTGTGTGTGTGTGTGTGTGTGTGTCACAATTTTTGCATAAGCAATTTTTGAGTGTTTATCTGCATATGTGTGTCTGAGGACGATGAGAGCTAATTAATGTAAGAGAGGTTACTCAGGGAATTCTGCATTGAACAAAAGACATTGATTGCTCTGATTGCTGTAATCAAGGATCTCTCTGACACCTCAGAGTGAAGCAACACAAACATGGCGAAAGTAAAACAGGGAAAGACAAGAGGTCCTCAGCAGAAAAAAAAAAAAAAAAGAAATCATCTATCCTCTCAATGGGTAACAGAGCAAGCCAGCTAACGAGGGAGGCAGTGTAGTCAGCCACTGAGACAGTCAGCATCTCTTAAAAGACCTACAGTTAAGCTGCTCAGCTGCCTTGCCTGTCCCAGTAGCCCCGCGGTGTTTAGTGAGAGGCAGATAAAACAAAGAGAAACTTCAAACGGTATGGCCCAAAAATAACAGCTAATGGAACAAGGCTGTGAAATGCCATGGTGATAATTATCCAGACTGCCTCTCTTGGCTGGAGAGCCAGATCACACACCCTGCACAGAATACATTTATTTATAGGAACAGCAGCTGAATGCTTCAGCCACAGTGTCACTGCTCTCCAGAGAGTGACTTCAATCGCCTTTATGTGTATCAGCACTTGTGTGGTGTGTTGCATATGTACTGCAAATTGTAAGTGTCTCTGTGTGTATTTTTTTTCCTAGTGTTTCTTGTATCTGCCTCACCTTCTAAATACTAAAGAAAAATACAAGAAAAATAGAATTTGCCAAGTGATTTTTTTTTTTTTCCTCCTTCCAGTTTACTACTGAATGGATCACAATATCTACCTCAGGAATGAAACCTTTTAGAAACAAATAAGATTAGATTCTAAATACAGCCTTATTTTCCTTACTATGCTCTTTTTAAAAAACAGAAACAGTTCTTGGCAAAGTGGATGGACAGATTTGCCAACAGCAGTCTGTTCTTTTCTCATTCTGATTGGCGCTGCTGCATTCACGCCACTGTTCTTGTTTTTTTTATAATTTCTTCCCAGATTATCCTGTCTTTTAACCAAAGATGCAACTGTTAATGTTGGTTAGTATATTATAATATATTTTTCCCAGTTTATCTGGTGTAACACATATTCATCACATCATTACAGACAAAGAATAGGGAAGGTGTGGGGAAATTTTACATTTGACACATTTTTATTTTTACAGTATTAGTGCCCATTTTGATCCATTCTCAAGATTATGTTTACAGCAAACTTTGTTGTCATGTATGACCCCATGTGCAGCTGCTGGTGAAGGTCAGCGATGTTCCAGACCTTTCTGCAGGCATCACCTGCTCCTTTGGCAACTTAACAGAAGTGGAAGGCCAGGTCAATGGCAACCAGATACTCTGCATATCTCCTGCTGCTAAGGATGTCCCTCTCATCCCCACTGACCAAGGTAGATACAGAAAACAGACACACAGATGTATGCAATGCAAGATGATGGATGGTTTGGTTCCAAAAACAATTATTTTCCTGTGCAGTTAACAATAAACTCATCAAACCACAGCCTTTGCGGGATTCTGATATGTCCCTCCCTCTCATTTATGAATCTCTGGGCTAACTGTTCACCTGCAGACACACACTCTGAAACATATTTAGTGATCCAACACTCCCAGTTTATTCAGGGGCTGTCTAAATAAGAAGCACCTGCTCATTCAAGGTAAGTTGGTTTGCTGTGAAGTGTGCTAGCACATGACCCCACCACATTAGACCTGCTTGAGGATCTGAATTAGGTCCCTTGGCCTGTGGTCAAGCTTCAGCGCACTCAATTACTGCCCTTAGATTTGGCTAATAGGGGATGGTGTAACATACTAGTCAGTCAGGGATCAATTAGAGGGAATGACTGGAAAGTTGATTTGGTGGATTACTGTCTTTGCATAGCCAAGGCACATAGAGCAGGTCTGTTCTTTACCTCTGAGAGTGGTACCTGATAAATATACAAATAAGAGAGTTAAAGCAAATAATATCAATATTTTTTACATATTGTATGTAACTGTATTTCAACAGAGTCTGAAAGATTGAAATTAGCCAATTTTACTCAACTCAGCAAATCAAGGATGTAACATGAAGCTCTCCTTGGTATAAACATGAAGACAGCTTTTAGATCCAGGGGTAAAGATATGCTAATCTCCTCTTTCATACTATTGTTAGAAATTCAATTTTCAATTCAATTCAATTCAATTTTATTTGTACAGCGCCAAATCACAACAACAGTCGCCTCAAGGCGCTTTATATTTTAGGGTAAAGACCCTACAATATTAGACAGAAAAGACAGGAAACCCCAATCTCATGACCTTTCAGGCATTCCTCCAGTATGGTAAATGTATGGCAATAAATATATCACAATGGCTCAGGCGTTTTATTTATTTGCAAACATTTATATCATTATGAATATTAGCATCTGTTGTTTGACAATAAATGCCTCTTGTTTGCAAGGCAAGATGGCTGCAGGGTAACAAAACTAAACCCTCTGAATAATATATAATATGTAGTGTGTGGAAGGCATTGTGTGTTTTGGGGGGTTGGTAATCCTCTTTCCTTTGAGTAAATGACAGCCCTGTTTGCCCAGAACTCCCATGGGGAGCAGTGCATCAGGCACTAATATGAATGTTCTCCCCCAGGTAAATGTCAGCCAATCCTCCCCATAAGACGTCCCTCCATCCATCAAGCTATCCATCCAGCTGTTTATACCGTAATTTTTGCTTCACAGTCTTTCCCCTGAGGCCACCTTCTCCTGACCTCCATCACCTGTCCCCCTAGCAAGTCTTTCTCTCTGTTGCACATCAACATTGATTGTGCCATGGTGACCTAATCTGAGGAGAAAGGAAGAGGGGAGATCAGGACTTGGAAGGTGGAGACTAATGGAAAATACAGGCGAGAGGAGAAATTAAAATGCAATTATGTGAAGGGGCAGAAGGAGAGGTCAGGATAAACTGTGAAGACACTGGACTCATTAAAGAAAATTGCTGGCGCTCTTTTCCACTAAATAAAATGATCTTAGATGAAGTTTTGTGCAGACAGGACCTCTTTATGACTTTGTCAGATCTTGTGAGACAAATATGCAGTAGTAGAAGTCTGTTATGTGCCTGCTATATAGACTTGTGTGAAACAAATCCTGATTCCCAACAGGTGCTGTGGAGAGAACAGAGCACTGAGGGTCAGTCAGCCCTCCTACTCACTGAATGTCATCTGAAATTCAGGCTGCTCTGCACATACAAACAGACACTTGCACATATTTATGGAGTTGGTATTCTCATAGGGAGAGATAATGTGTTTTTTACAGAGCACAGCCAGGGCTCTGTTCAGCAAAATGAAGGTAAATACATTTCCATCTGCTTAAATGGTTCTGTATGAGCAATGCTCCTTCAGATTGTTTATATATATATATATATATATATATATACCACACAAACTGTGGATTCAAAAACACTAATAAGCCTAAAAGTAAATTAAGTATGCTGTTCACAACTATGCAAAACAATGTAAAGATATCAGCTGCTGTGTAGTAGGAAAAAAGTGTTAAAATAAATGTTGATGTCTTGTCTCCTCTCTTTTAGATTGGTCAGGTGTTGAACTGAGGCTGAATTCTAAGGAGACTGGTCAGATGCTTATCAGCACAGAGGTCAAGTTTTACAACTGCAGTGTCCACCAACTGTGAGTATCACTCCCTGAGTCCATTCATTTTCTTTTTGTTGACAAAAACAATGCCCAGACCTGCTGCCCAAAACCACTCAATCAGTGCTGAGGGATTTAATTACTATTTGTCTTTAACCTTAGCCTGCCCCAGTCCCTTAAAATATCCCCTGTAAAAACTAATGTAATCTGATTGCTGACTGCTCCCCGTGTTCCACAACAGGAAGATTTTGCGTTGTGCTGTTAATGAAGCATTCTTTTCAAACATGGTGAACTACAAAACACTCTGCTTTCTGCCTAACAGGTCTTCAGTGGGGATTTCATGCCCATTTTCATGCCATGTCTGTCCCTGATTGAGTGATGTTGAATTGAATCCCTGGATTGGAGATCTTAGTGTCTGCGGTGCCTTTGCAATTGCTCGCTTCATTCCAGTGTGGCAGATTCTGTTTGTGTGAGATTCAAAGGCCTCGCTGACTTGGGAGTATCACTGAATAGAGAGCAGTTGAGAAAGGGTATCACAGGGGTGCAGGAATCCTACCATGTCAAATTATCCTTTAGCTTTCCCCTTGACATTAAAACAAAATGTTTGAGCCATTGTCTCCTTTGCTAGATAAAAGCAGGCTGTGTTACTCTGCATCCTTCTCTTTATCTTCAGTCTCTTTTTCTCTTCATATGGCTGCCCGAGAACCTTGTCTGGTAGCACAGAATACAATTACCAGCTCTCACATCAGCTCAGTTAATCGGCGATGACAAACACAGTGCACACAGCCACACACGCATACCCATACACACAAAGAAATATGAATACATTTGTGAAGGACATACACTCTTCCTTGCATGCACTGATGCCAACTCCTACATTTGTTTGCCTCCCTCTTACACACATACTGTATCCTCTGTTTGCCTGAAGGTGAATCAGCCCAATTCATTTGAATTAGTGTGTTTTCCAGAGATCACTGTAATGCTTTTGCACCAATTAATATTTTACAGTAAGCATGTGTGCATAAAAGAGAGAAGAAAAGGCAGAGCCAATTGCCACTAAAACCCCCCCTTCTGAACAAAGGTTCATGAATACATAGTGCAGTAAAATGCCATCCCAATCTTTTAAAAGGGAGTGTTGTACTTGCTTTGGTAACATCCAGAGTAGCACATCTTGTTCCTCATATTTTCATGTCCTCCTGTCTTCTTACCCATTGTTCTTTTGGCTCATCTCTTCTATTCCTCTATAAAATTTGTATACAGTGATGGAAAATACACTTACTTAAGTACTGTATTGAAATATGAGATTTTTGTGTACTTGACTACATTTCTGCTACATTTTACAACTACTTCACTGCATTTCAGAAGAAAATGGTGTACTTTTTGGGTGCAGATCATTTTAAAAAACCTATAATTAGCATGAAACAGTCAATGTTTTGTTTTGCAGTAAATTAAACTACACAGCATCCCCCCAACAATGCAAGGCTAATAGTAATTGCAGGATCAAGCTGTGCCCATGTCTTATTTGTCCTCATTAGTCAATTTTCCACCACTCCATCTCTCTCTCTGTTTTTCTCAATGTGATTGTGGTTATAAGGGCTAAGCCTCCTGTTCATACATGACACAGAGTATTAATATATGGCAGTGGAAAATATATGCAGGGAGAATTTGGCCCAGCAGCTATTAGGTACTGTGCCAACCACAAGGGCACAACAACAGCAGGTGCCCACTTGGGATCTGAACTCATTTCCTATGTGGCACTTCCCCCACTTTGGCAAACTCGTTGTCCCTCCTTGACTGCA
>VUQI01007287.1:25925-38170 GCA_015106735.1 Paratilapia polleni | reverse complement strand
AAACATATTGATGTCTTACCCACATAACTTTGACTGCATGACCCTGTGAACTCGACCTTTGACCCTAGCTGTCAAAAACCAATTAGTGGATGAGAAAAGGTGTCTCATTAATCCCTCTGACCAAAGTTTCATATAATGGTGTCAGTGTGGAATACTTTCAGCTGTATTCCCAAGGGGCCGCCAAAGCGGATGGATCCACATGTTTGATTCGGCACAGATATTCCTGATGCAAGCCTCCCATTTATCCAGGCTTGGGACTGGCACTAGGAGGACATGGGGTCA
This sequence comes from Paratilapia polleni, assembly GCA_015106735.1. NCBI lineage: Eukaryota > Metazoa > Chordata > Actinopteri > Cichliformes > Cichlidae > Paratilapia > Paratilapia polleni. Next base: position 37,888 of record VUQI01007287.1, on the reverse strand, counting down.
GTGTACGGACACGTAATCCCCGTAAGACAGAAGTTCAGGCTTCAAGATTATTATTATTTTTTTTCAATTCAATTCAATTCAATTCAATTCAGTTTTATTTATATAGCGCCAAATCACAACAACATTCGCCTCAATGCGCTTTATATTTTGGGATAAAGACCCTACAATATTAGAGAGAAAACCCCAATAGTCAGACGACCCCCTATGAGCAAGCACTTGGCGACAGAGGGAAGGAAAAACTCCCTTTTAACAGGAAGAAACCTGCGTCAGAAGCAGGCTCAGGGAGGGGCAGCCATCTGCTGCGACCGGTTGGGAGTATCACTTCTAAAAGACTAAAACACAGTACAGCAGTAAATCTCTGACTTTGTGTTGGTCAGAGAAGCTCATAACGGTGAAGGCTAATTAATTTCTTGGAGAAGACATCTAAAAAGTGTGAGTATGTTTATTAATTAAGTTAAAGGCTTTATTAGTCATCAGATTATGTATGTGCATTAAGTAAAGTGTGTTTGTTTAATTGCTTTTGTGATTTCACAGGTTGGGATTTGTACATTTGTTGTAATCCTTAGGACTCCAGTAAGATGTTTTGGTGACGCACACAGTTACAGAGGTTATCTGATGCAAAATCAGTTGGTGTACCTGTTTACAGTGCAGCCAAACAAACTGATGAATCCGATTTCATGCTGCACATGGTATCCATCGTTTTTCACACCACAGCAGGACGCAGCAAAGTTGGTTACCTTGTTGAGGAGGTGTGTAGCCTGTCACCTGCAGCTCTTCATCTAACAGCTCACTGTGACTGCTCCTTCTCATGCCTCCCTACTTCCTTCCCTTACTCCCTGCAGTATTTAAACCTGATCCAGTGTTGTCTTGTTTTGTTGGTGCATTTTTGATGGACAGTATGTGCTACCTCAGTGACACATATGTTGCTCTTCATGTGACAGCTTCACAGTGAAAAAAGGAGGCCAAGTTTGTGCACATCTAGGCAAAAAATTATTCTGGTGCAAGACAAAAATGACAATGCACACTGTGGGGCTCTATTTTAATAATCTAACTGCCTTTTAAATCATTCTTTTTAATGCAACAATTCAGGCCATAGGGTTTTCTTCAGTGATGTGATGACAGTGTGGAGACCAGTCTTTTTTTTTTTTTTTGTGACATGTTGCTTCACAATACACGCCATCTTGTGTTTTGCCCATGCAAGGCATTTAATGTGAAGCAGGAATAGCACTAATATGATATGCAGAGAGTGAACAGTGAGACTGATATTAACGTGATTACATTTATACTGAATTACAGTACATGGATGCATCATTTCCTCCGAGTGGGAAATTTGGTGCAAGAAGGGCAGGCTCCACTTAAAATGAGAACTACAGCATACGTAGAGAGGTAATCACATGTAACTGCTATTGAAGATGAGATGCTGATCATGAAACATATCAAAACCCAGTCTGAGCCCATGAAAAGGTTTCAAATTTTAGGCTTTAGGTATCAGGTGATACCTCTTCACTAGTTATACACGTTGCAGTGGAAACATTACTGCCTGTGTCTGTAAAGATAAAAGTCAGTTGAAAGTTAAATGTTACTACGACATTTGCACTCCATTTCCTCTGCACTGTAGTTAAATGAGCGCTCATTTAGAAATGATGAATAGCACAGACATTCTCTATAATATATATGATAGCAAAAGAGAGCAGTAATAGTTTTCTGATATGTCCAGTTTATGTGTTTGATTGTCGGTAATTGACTTCTATTCCAGTAAGTTTGAACGTAGTGCTTACAGTTTGGTGGCTTGCGTAGCAATTGAAGACTATGAATAGGCAGTCTCAATGAGCAACACACAGGCAGATAATATGGGCACATGGAATTCTTTTCTTGATGGCAACAAAACCTAGTACCTTTCATTAAATGGTGCAAATGGCTCGAGTTCAAATGGTAAAGTGTTATTTATTCAGTCATTTCATGAATATTGTCTGCATTAAGCATTATAGTATGTAGCCTATTAGCTCAGATTTGTTGTTCGCTCGACATAATGAGTCAGATGCTCAGTAGCAATAACAGTGTTACTGCTGGATGTATAACTCTGTGGTTTGCGTATAGATGTGTTTACCCAACCTCTAATCTGTCATTAAATTGGCGAAACAAAGCTCTGCATCCTCTGCGTTTGATCAACAAATCGCAGTGACAATTTAATTTATCAGACAATGAAATCCTTTTGCATTTTGGCACATATAACGTGCGTCACACGGTCAGTGCAACCACATTACATACTTTCTTTGAGAGCAGATAGTGTTGGTTACGTTTTTTTAATCAATGTGTGGTTTAGAGGGCCTATTGTTGCTGTGTTGCTTTCTAATCAAGACTGCACTGTGAGTGTGAGAGAGACAGTGAGAGGTGTCATCGTGTATGTGTGTGCGTGTGTGTTTGTGTGTGTGTGTGTGTGTGTGTGTGTGTGTGATGACTACTGACTCAGCTGGAGAGGGCAGACAATGACAATGATGATATTTAGTAATACACATGGCAACTGGGCCCTTAATTTAGACATGCTGCAGTTACCAGCTAAGTACAAGGTCATTTTATTGAACATGTTCATTTTGTACCTTTGTTAATTGTGCCAGATTTATCTTCTTTTCCTATTTTAACCCTTACCCGACCAAAAAAATACCCCTTTGAGCCCTGATCTGTAAGTGCAACTGTGTCAAATAATGAAAAAAAAATCAGTCCTTCGGTTGTGTAAAAAATACACTTTAACAAATACTGCATGACCTATAACTTCCTTAAAGACAAATTTAAAGGGAAATTCATTTCATTTGTGTCATGAAAATAACAAGACTCTCTCTCTCTTTGCATCTCTGTAATGAATGAAATAATTAGGTCTGTGAGGCTACTGTCGAATGAACGTCAGCATTAAACCGTTTCTCATCTTGACTTCCTCTCCCCAGATGGCCTCATTGATTTATCCATTTCCACGCACCCTTGCTGTGCATCTGAAATATGCCGCTGCAAATACATCATGAAAAAAGCCAAGGGCGTAAGGGTCTTTTGGTCTCTATGCCTCACACTTCTTTTCGTGCAAATCCTTCTCATCACCTGCCCACTGAGATGGCCAGATATGATTGTAATTACACCACAGGCCTGACTCGAAAAGCCCAAACACACCACAGACTCATTTGGCAGCATTTTCTTCCTGCCAGTTTCTGGTTACAGCTCGAGCCTGCAATGAGAGCAGAAGCTGATGCTGCAGTACACTGGCACCACTGCAGGCGAGGCTTCTCATATTCAGCTTCATCTTCAAAGGGTTTTCATTGTTGCTGGAAAGGCTGGTGACAAGCTGGCATTTCGATGACATGCCCCATGCTAGAGGGGCAAAGCAGAAATATGTTGCCCGCCACAAACTCTAATCATTGTTGTAGCCAGCGGCTGGACGCTTATCTAACCTTAAGGATAGACAGTGTCTCAAATGAGATACACGATGTGGTGAATATGAAAAGCCATCCATCTCAGTTAAAAGTTCTGAAAGTGTATACTGGTAAAAGTACAGCAGAAAAATATCCTTGAAGTTTGAAAAGTAAAAGTATTCATTAAGAAAAATGGCTCCTTTCAGAGCGCAAAAGTTACCGATTCATTTATGTACAGTATATGGAGCATTTTACTGCTGTCACTGTGCAGGTGGCATTAAACCTAACCTTGCTCACACTCACATGCCAGTCCAGTGCAACAATGTGCAGAGCAAGGACATTATTTTCAACGGAGAGTGCACCTGCCCATTCCCAAGCATCTTCACTGCCTGGCTTTGCAGCCAAACTGGAATAAATTGAAACCTGGGCACATATTCCAGTCCACTCATTATATCATCTTTCTTTGTGTCTTTTTCATTTTGAGTTTTCATATTGTATATATTCAAAACTACAGTACAATATAATCTTTGTAATTTTAATGTGACAAGTTAGTCTCAGACATTTAACTCCCTTGTTACAGAATGAATTGACCTGGAAGCATCTGGTTGGCAGCCATAATAAGAGCTGGCTGAATTCTCTATATACTAAAAAAATGTGCTTCAGTGTTTCTTTTATTGCCTCCTTTAGCATAGGATACAATGGAGCATCCTTTTTGAAAGCAATGCAACATCTAACCATTCATTTTAATTAACAGTGCACTTTGAATTTCATGCCATAATCTGCTATGTTTTGGACCTTCAATGATAGGCTATGCTAAACTCACAGTTGAAAATTATGTTGCTGTAATAAAATCTTCTTCTTACATGAAGAATGCAGATTTGTTTTTTAAGTTCTGTAAATAAAGATTATGAGCTATAAAAATGAGTCACTGAGTGAACTTAAAGTTTACAATAATTAAATTTGCATGAGTTACATTAGTATTGCAAGCCTTCAAGATTTATCAGTTTTACTTCAGTCATAGAAAGCCTTAATTGGATCTCCTCAGCAAGAGTAGAAGGTATTATATTACAGTACTGCATTTGTTTATTCCTTAAAAAAAAACTAAAGCTGTTAATAAAGACAGGTACAGTGGTGCAATGGCTAGCACTGTTGCCTCACAGCGAGAAGGTCCTGGGTTTGAATCCACTGGCCAGCTGGGGCCCCCAGTGTGGAGCTTGCATGTTCTCCCTGTGCCCTCATGGGTTCCCTCCGGGTACTCTGGCTTCCTCCCACAGTCCAAAGACATGTGTGCTTGGTTAATTTGTGACTCTAAATTGGCCAAAGGTGTGAATGGTTGTCTGTCTCTGTGTGTCAGGCTTGCAGTAGACTGGCAACCTGTCCAGGGCACACCCTGCCTTTTGCCCCATGACAGCTGGGATAGGCTACAGCACCACCGTGACCCTGAATTGGATACTTCTCATTAGGCTGTCCTTGTTTATACAGCCTGCATGAAACAACATGGTAAGGACTCATGGGGTGAAGTATATGAGATTAACTTTTTGTAGTCAATGTTAGGAACATAGTTTCCACATGGCAGATCCACGTCAACAACATTCACATTATTAAACTATCTAGTACAAGTGCAGTCATTTTCTCTGACCACTCCGGTTCACTTTTCCTAACTCTTAATTCCTTCACACCTTTCCTTGACCTAATATTATAGGTGAAGGATAAGGATATAATAAAGGTGAAGGATATAATTTGTTGGTTGGGTTCATTTAAAAGCAATGCATAAGATTTTGTAAGCTTTTATGAAACTGTTAAAAATGAGTTAAAAATGTCACATAGAAATTCAAAAGAGCCCTAACTATAGCACAGAAAGAAAATATCAAGAGTTAAATTATAGTATGGAGAATAATATGGAGACAATTCTACCTCAATATTAGTTAAACCAACTGCAAACACAAAGTAATACTTGTGTAGGAAGACATCAAGGAACTTTGAACTGGAAATGTGCAGTAGGTGCCATCTACTCAGATACATTCACTACAATTCTGAAGCACATGACCTAAATAAATGTGCTTTTTAGCTTCCCATCCCTTTATATAAAATTTTAGGATTCCAAATATAAAATGCAATACAATCCACATTAATACTGAGACAAGATTTTCAGCTCATTGTCTCTCCTTTTCACAGAAATCTATCAACTAAGACATTCACCGCTGAAAAGTCGCTTGGACATCAAATGAGACATGCTGAGTTTCATTCTACTCAGATTTCAAATCACTGCTCACAAATGATGTCTCCACTGCCTTTGAAGGCTACAACATGCGGGAAATATTTTGTAGTGATACGGCTTGATAATATTGCCCACAGCAGGGACAGAATTTGAAAATGGGCCAAAATCAGTGTGACAGCAAGGAAAGTGTCATCAGTCCAATTCGTCAATTGTTTAGGTTATGATTCTGCCCAAGAGGAGGAAGTGAAAAGTATTATGGACTGAACAGAAAGTCAGTGCAATACAGGAAGGTTTCTTGACCCTCATTTCTTCTTGCTGCCCCACTGCTCTCAGCTATACTGCTGAATGCCAGTGGGTTAAACTTCCATTACTGCTGTCCAGTTTAAGTGCTAAGAACCCTGTAGCATGATAGGATGCCACACACAGTGCTTAACAAATTTATTAAACCACCTGTCATAAAAATGAGAGAGATCATCCAGCACAAAGTGCTTTAATGCAGACTCTTTTCTTTTCAGTGTGTTCTCGACATTTTACCATTTTGAACAGGAGTGAGGAATTTCAAACTGAATTCACGTTTTTATACCCGCATTTGAGCCGGCACACTGGACTTCTCTGAGAAGTCAGAAATGAATCAAGCAGAACATTCAACTGCTAAAACTCATTTTTCTGTTCAGAAATGCAAGTAAAAAAAGCTGTAATTTGGCATCTTAATCAAAAAATAATAATGTGCTTTACTTCTGCTTTTTTGTAAAACAGTAAATTCAAAAACTGATGGATAACAACAATAATTATATTTTAGCATTAAAAATGTCATTTTAATTAAAGAGCTTGTGCTTACTGGTGGATTAACCATTACAGAAACATAATGATTTTGGTAATTACCAATACTGTTAATTTAGGCCAGCTGTGGCATAAACCTTACATTGGGTGGTGGTCTTATTGTTAAGCACTGTACAGTACCATGCAAAAGTCTTGAGCCACCCTCATTTCTTTATATATTGCTGGGAAAATGGGAAATAGGTGCAGTCATTTATTGAAACATGTGCAAACGTGAATGGAAATATTGCATATAAGGCAAAAACAGAGTATGTAAAATTCTAATGAGTTTGAAAGTCAGTATTTGGTTTGACCACCTTTATTCTTCAACACAGCCTGAACTCTCTTAGACAAGCTTTCTTGTAATTTCTTTAAGTAGTCTTCAGGAATAGTTTTCCAGGTTCTTGAAGGACATTCAAGGCTCTTCTTTGGATGTTGGCTGTCTTTTGTTCCATTCTCTGTCAAGATGATCCCACACTGCTTCAATAAAGTTGAGGTCCGGGCTCTGGGGAGGCCAATCCATGACTGATACTGTTCCATTTTTCTATCCAGGTATGCTTTTACTGCATTGGCAGTGTGTTTGGGATCATTGTCATGCTGAAAAATGAAGCCATTGGCAATGAGATGCTTTCCAGATGGTACTGCATGGTGATGGTACTTTTCTGCATTTATAATTCCATCAATTTTGACAAGATCTCCAACACCACTGGCTGAAATGCAGCCCCAATCCATGACAGAGCTTCCACCGTGTTTTACAGATGGCTGTAGATGCTCACTGTTATACCTCTCTCCTGATCTCCTCCTTACATATTGATGACAATTTGAACCAAAAATTTCAAATCTCAATTCATCACTCTACAAGACCTGTTGACACTAATTTTCAATCCACTTCTTGTGTAATCTGGCATACCTCAGCCTTTTCTCCCTGTTTTCCTTCCTTAAGAATGGCTTCTTGACAGCCACCCTTCCACTGAGACCATTTCTGATGAGGCTTCAGTGAACAGTAGATGGTTAAACTGAAGGGCCAGATGCATCTCTCAGGTCCTGTGTCAGGTCTTTGCTGGATTTTTTCCTATTTCTTAAGGACGTGACTTTCAGATACTGTTCATCTGCTGTAGATAGTTTTTTAGGCCTGACACTTGCACATTTTCCTCCATTTTTTTTAAGGACACACTGCACACCATGCTGAGATATGCCAAGTTTTCAGCTAATAGCTCTTTGGAAATCACCTTATTAGTTCAAAAATACTATTTTATGACTGTCAAAATTTTTGTAGATTCTACTAAAGAAATGTGAACAAGTTTTTATGACTGCTAGTAACAAAGTGCCTAAAGATACAATTTAAAATTGGTTCTTTGCTAAGTTGTCTGTTATGTGTAGACAAAACACCCATTCATCCATTGAGTTAGGCACCTTTTTTATCCTTGAATGAGTCATAGGTCAGTGTTAAGTGGCTTAACTAAAGAAAAAAAAAACTCCTCTGAAAACTGAAAATGAGTGAAAAGGCAGCCAATGTCCAAAGAAAAACTTTGATCTACCGTCAGAAAGCCTGGAGAACTATTGCCCGCTTTTTAAAATGAGAAGAAAGTCTGGCTCCTTAGAAGCAAAATATAAAAAAAATGATGAATGGCTCAAGACCTTTGCACTTTACTGTATGAACAGTAGCTAGGACTCACAAATCTTTTTTCTTTGCAATTCTGTTTTCACATGCCAGATTCTGATCAAAGGCATAAAACCATCTTACCAAGAACATGCCATGGTATAAAAGATTTTAGGGTGGTTTTTGGGGTGGCTTCTCTAAATGCCTGCTTCAGTGCTCTGTAACTGGGCAGATGCTGTTAATTATGTATCTTAAATAATCATGTAAATTGCTAGTGAAAGTGCACTGCAATTGTGGAAGGGTTAAACAAGAAGATGAGAGAAATATGAGTGAAACTGTGTGCGACTGAGACAAGATTTCAAAATGAAACGGAGCAGTGTTAGACTGCAGTGGCCTTGTGTCATCATGTAGCTGTAGGTTTGTTGCCCAGCTAGTCTTTGTTTATGATCTACGGCCTTGAAAGCTGTTCCAGCGTCTGATTCAGTTCCATCGCTGGTCAATAACATGACTACAAAGTGACGCCATCACAATTGTGGAGTCACACTGAAATTGTGGTGTGTAGGTGGTGCAGCACCACATCCCTTTATGTTTTTTTTCTTTCCTTCTCAGCCTCACCCTCTAATTTCTCTCTCCATGTGTCTAAGCAAGACTGTGTAGCAGTAGGCAGACACAGAAAAAAAAACAAAAAAAAACAACAACTCAGGAGCTGGCATTAATTTGAATGCATTAACACCTCTCAATCAGCCCATAAGATTTTTCTACTGTTGCATGGCCAACCCAGCAGGAGCTTGTCCTACATCCTCTCCAGGCTTATGACATCAGTGTTGCAAATATTTTAAGGGCAAGGCAGCTTTTTGAGTCACATTAAGAGCTGGAGCGGAGGCAGGGACACAGAAGATATTTCTCTAGGAAGATTCGATCCAAGGTGGGGAGGGGGATGTTTGATTCAAAGGGCAGAGGTGGGAATCAATACACCATCTTTTTTGGCACACACTGTTATTCAGGGGGTGTTTGGAGAGGGGTAAGGCTATGTTGAACTTTGGAAACACTGAAACTGGAAACACATGAAGACCCTAAATGGATCGCTCTGTCTTCCCAGCCCGCTTGCCCTTGAGCAAGGCAGTTAACCACCAGCTGCTGCTGCTGTGGAGCAGCTCAGTTAATGCGCTGCTGGACAACCGCCAGGGTACAAATCCAAACCGCAGACTTTCCTGCCCTTCCAGTGTCACTGTCAAAAAAAGTTTCTTTTAAGACTTTCCTTTGTGTCTTATTAAATTAAATTAAAATGATACGCACATTCACAGAGCTGCAACAGACAAAAGCTTCCTATTTAACAGTAAAGTCATATTTGTGCTGACTGTTGCTGTCTTTTCTATGGAGGCAACAACCTGTGGCCTGCAGAGAATGCCACTGAATAACCAGCAGCTCATTTAAAAATAATTGTTTACTGAGATATCTGACTGTGACATTTTCAAAAGAAAGTTACAACCTGACAAATCAGGTCACAGCATACAACAGGAGTCTTCAGCAACTCTAAACAGGGTTTTTTTTTTTTTTATCTCACTCCACCAAAATGGCATATATTATTATATTTTTAAAATGTACTGATAGTTTTTTTCCTGACTTAAAAGTGTTTTGTAATTACATAAAGCTCCATTGTTCAGTTGACTCTTTTGCATGCTGTAATCAGCAAAATCATTTTTATACTTACAGTGCATTGTATATTTGTACAACAGAATGAGCGGTAAGCAATTAAAACTCACTTCAGGCTAAAGACAAATCTCTGAAAATGTAGTTTTAAAAAAAGTTTAAAAAATAACAACTTAAGAAAGCAAAAGCAAACTGAAAAAAATCAACAAGGGAACCTTCGGTGGTCCCTGAGCAATACATGCTATTGGCCTTGAAGAACAAATGCTCCTTGAAACATCTAACCTCCTGCAGTATTTTTCCTCTCAACCTCCCTGCTGTCTCAGTATAAGCAAATCCTAAGAGGAGCAAACTGCCCACACTCTTTCAGAAAAAGTAGAACAGTGAAAAAGAAGTTGAGGTTGTGCTGCCTATTCTTTAGAAATTGGGCATGATCCTTCCCACGTTTCCATGAGTGTCAGCCTTTTTTACATACTGCACAGGCACGTTTTTGGATTAAAGTGTCCCTCCGATGCTGTAAAAATGCCGAAAATAAGCTTGAAGAGGCAAAACAACTCCCAATAGAGAACCTGCTCAAAAATTAATTTCTCATCTAGAGTGTGGGTTTAAAGGCTTGGGGTGAAAAAAACAACAACAACAAAAAAAAAAAACAGCTATCAGTATGTAGAATGCAGATATTCTCCAGGATCTATGGAGTGAAACTTGTACAGGCTTAATTCAGTGATTCTGGGTGCATGGCAAACAAATTAGTTGTAGATAAAAAGTAGGCTATGTCTCAAAATAATAATAGTACATGTCTGAAGCGTCAATCAGGCCCACTGTCCTCAAAACCCAGATGAAAATAGATATTCTTTGTTCTGTTTTGAAAAGAGAACAGCATGAGCACATTAGACAGCAGGTAGCCTCAAACAGCTCATGCTGGCTGCAAGATGGTCTCTTCATTTTTACCATTAGGAGACAGACACCGTGAGTCAGCCTGGCTCTGTTTTTACTGCTGCTCCTTCTGCTTCTGTGGGGCCCGTGAAAAGATTTCCTCAGCTGCCTCACCGATTCTCGTTCAAGTTGATTGTGGTAGTTACTCTTTTTGGGGTGAATAACCTACTTTCAGAAAAGTGTGGATATGGTCTACCCACCCATGCAGACTATGCACCATTTTACGCGGGTTTGTTGTTTCCATTTTATGGCAGTATGAAATAGGCTATCGATTTAACTTGTCCTATTTCAACTTTGGCCAAGATTGGATTTTTAAACGAGCTGGGTTGGGCATCTCCGGCTGGCCCGCCTGGGAGCAGAGGATCACAGCGGGGACTGACTCGCAGGTCGGAGTGCGCAAAGCAGCGCGCCAGTGATTCAGCCGCAGTTTCCAGACGGCGCGCAGGTGGAGGCGACGAGGAGAGGAAGCAGCCGCTCAGGACGTACTAATGAAACGTTCAGGGATGTTCAGTGCGCGCAAGATTTGTTCCATGTAAAGAACGAACTGTTTTTCTCCCTCCCCGGTGTTACGTTGATTTGGAACCAGCGGCTTGATCTGGCGCAGCTGTAACCCATTTCCCCTCCATGGCAAAAGTTTGTGTGCTAAAAAATGATGTTCTGCTCCGCTAATGTTTTTTCGTGCAGTGTTGTGGATTCCGGCGTCAGCGTAACTGGACAGTCATCACTTGAGAAATAGCTGCGATTTTTTCGCTCTCAATTTCGGTGCCAGTTTCAACAAACAGTGGGCTTTTATTCTCGCACAGCATCACTCGCCCGGAATTGCATCCATTTGAATTAATGTCGCACTCCATAATGGACTTCCTCGGACTGTACTTTTTACAGCTGGCTCTCATTGGTAAGTTGAACAACACTTAGAAATTCATTGTAGTCGAACTTGTACAGAATGAATGCGCTGTCCTGTGAATGGTCGCTGCAGCTCGTATTCGACCTGTTTTCAGTCTGAGCTTTATCCTCATTAGTGCAACTGTTCTTTAAAGGTCCGTATTCGCTTGGTTCTGTCAAAGTTGCACGATGAGATCAGTCATTCTCTTGCAGGATAAGCCGCTTCTGCTAATGTGAACGAATGCACGACAGGGACAGGGTCACGAAAAGAGGAGAGATTCTGATTTTCTTTTAAAGACCACACAGAAAGCCCGCAAGTAATATCTTATGTGTGACTGAGAGTAATGAAACGGCGGGACTCTCCCCTGACAAAGTGGTCAGATTTTCTCCACTCAAGAGATGCTCGCTTGTGCTTTTCGCAGTCTTGTCTTATGCTTTTTTTTTTTTTTTTTTTTTTTTCTCTGGGGGGGGG
>VUQI01007287.1:6288-19029 GCA_015106735.1 Paratilapia polleni | reverse complement strand
AACCCTATGGATTAAGAATGGGATGTCACAAGTTCATTTCAATAAGGAGAGATCACTTGGAAAATGAACATGATTTATTGTGATACAGAATTAAATATATTTGGCGATTAGACTCCGATGACCCATCGAGGCAGGGCGGAATCCCAACGGTGATAGGATTTAGGACCCCCCGGAGTCTAGACGCTGGTGGTGGTGAAGATGGAGATGAAGGCTTGGATGGGTTCTGAGTGACCAGAGTGGGGTGGAGATGGGGAGGAGGCGGGTTGCACGAATGAGAGTCTGAAAGACAGAATGACAGAACAGCACTGAGATTTAAAGCACGCGGGTTGGAGGCTGATTGGCTTGCTGAAGGCGGGCAAGAACGTGATTGGATGAGAGCAATGATGACAGTACCGAGTTTGACAGCGTGGGAAAGAGGAAGTGATGTATAGAACAGACTGGCAGCCGAACACCCAAGAAGCCGACGGATAAGTGATTACAGATCTTCCTTATTGAACTTACGCTTAAGCTTCATGATAACTTGTCTTCTCCATGATGGGGCTAAGCTGAAGAACCAACCACAACACAAACATGAACAAGAGCAGCTGGTTGTTCCACATGTTTTTGACGCTGCCCCCAAGTGGACGGCTGCAGCATGCAGCTGCTGGTCTGTAGAGCGCTGTTTAGCACCAGTGCAGCATGTTGGAGCCTTAAACTGATGAGGAAATGAAAATGATGAGCTAAAATTACTTTAAAAAGTTTGTGAGAAAAAGCTGCGGTGCTTTGCCATTTGTTTTTTTTGCAGGTTTATCTCTGTCACTAAAAACCCATGTTACCATTTAATTCACAGTTATGTAATGGTATTAATTAATGCAGCTATAATGACGAGTAAATGTAAAGAGTTTCGTTGTGGGAATCATAATCATACCTTTCAGAAAGTTTCACAGGATAAATATTGCAGTGTAGAGGGACAGTAAAAGAGATTCCACAGATGATAGGATGAACATTTCACTCCACACAAATAGCTTCCTAATTATCAACCCACACGCAGTCTTGGCCAAATTAACCCACACTCAGTCTCACATGCAGACACACAGAATGGCCTCCAGTGTATCCAAACCAAACTCCTTCTGTTGCTGTCAGCAATTTTTCAGCCTAATCACTTTGCTTTGGATGGGAATGAATAATTTTCTCCTTGCATGTTTGGTAACCTTGAATTGTAACTGATATTATGGGCTATTGAAATCATTCCCTGTATGCATTTATTCTGACAAATCTGAAGCCCACCCCTGAAACATGTATAATTCATACTCACCCTCCTCTCTCACCAGGTCCCTGTAGCCAGTGCAGCATTGCATAGTTTCCTGATTTCTCTTACTTGAGGATACTTCTCTGTGCCTTCAAGTTCCACTGACAGAGAGAAGCAAGAGAATATTGTAGAAGAAATTACAGGAGCAAACATAGCAGAAAGAGGAGGATCTGAATGTGAATGTGAATAAGCCGTGTGACAGCAAGAGAAGGGATTTATTTTTCTGTGAGGCTGGAGCTGTCGTTGGGCATCTAACATAGAGGAGATACGTATTCTCTGTAGAGAGTCTCACCCTAACTGACTTTCTCTTTGGATTCCCAGCACATCAGCTCAGTTCTAAGCTGCAAATTTACTCAGCTGGCCCTTCAAAATCTATTTTTACTCTTGTGATTGTTTTTTCATGCAGAGCACCTGTTGCTCCACATCCCTAAAGTGGAGATTTAGAGATGGCTTTCCCCAATCTGCACCCCCAATCTTCCCATTTGCAGATATAATTTTTGACACTCAATCCATCTTGTGTGATTTATTGGTTTAATTTGTCTAGCTGCAGTGATAATGCCATGGAAGCATAAAGAAAAAACAAACAAGAAAAGTTTTAGGGATTCTCATTATGATTCAGTGATAGCGACAAACTCAGATACCTGTAGATATGTTTCATTGATGGCCATTCATTTATATCCAGCTGATTTTCTTACTACACTCTGTTGTCTCTGCCAGGACAAGTGTTATTTTAGAGGACGTGGATACAGTTACAGGCAGTGAAGGTCCTGGATGGAGATAAACATTCCCTGAAATAGAATGAATCAAACTCCTGGTAGGGACCAAAATGACAGTGCTTCTTATTATGTTAAAACCCTGTCATTTCCACTTGCTTTTGTTGAGGGATGATTATGCCATATAGAAAATTACCCTGCCCTAGCTTGCTGAAAGGGTATGGCATTTACTGCCACTGTATTCCATAAGTTTGCAATGAAAAGGCTGCAAAATGGTCCAGGCTGATTGTAAGAAAGCCTAAAAGGCTGCAATTAATCAGAAGAAAAAGTTTTTTTTTTTGGGGGGGGGGACTAACATTCAGTTGGCAAGGCAGAGAGAATGACAGGTGGTAATGAAATAAGCTACCCAAGGCTCCAAGGCCCTTCATCAAATGTTCACAGTACTTAAGGCCTGTGAGTGTGTCTGTCAGTGCTTATTTAAGTATAAGGAACTTTAAGTGTCTCATTGCAGCTGGTGCAAACCATTATTCAGTCCCATACAGTAAAGGCTCTTATCACTCCACAATTTTATTGAGAGCCATGCTGGAGGTGACAATCATATTCTCATTTCATACAGACAAGGCCAGCAAAAAATATATCTGATTATCATGAGGCCTCAGCTTCCATTCTCATGATCCTGCACATTAATCACACATGCTGTCCCAGTGTCTGAGAGACTGAGCATACATATTTATATTTGTCACTTTTCCAGTATGAACACACCATATAGAGAATTAAAGTGTAACATGTCTTTTACCTGACAAAAATGGCAACTGGACAAATCTAAAGATGGGGGTGGAGTGTCATGGTTTTTGGTCAGTGGGACAGCTACCTTTCAAGATGCTGTTTTGTCCCTGTTGGTAGTTGTTTATGATACAGAACTGTAGTGTGAGATTTCAATGAAAAAATGTTTCAGGGTAATTAGTATTTTGCAATTATTAAAATTCCCAGTTACAATGATCCTTAAGGAGAACTTGGTTTAACAAATACTTTATTATAATTGATAGGGATGCACCTACCCAACTTTTTCCACTTCCGATCCTATACAGATACCTTGCCGATACAGAGTACCAAGCCAATACCAGTGTTAAATTAATAAGCTGTAATATGCACTCTTATATATATTATATATTAATTATTCTTATAACATCAGACCACATTAAGCTCAACTTGAACATTGCTTTCCTAACATTACAAAATAAAATGTAGCAAATAAATGCAATCCAGTAAGATAATAAATGACAACAGGATCAAAATGAATAAGTACTGTTACAAACAAACAAATAAAAGCTGCTGGTATATCTCCAAGCTGTTGTCACTTTGCTCTTACACATCTTCCTCCATGCTACATTACTTGTTTGACTAGCAACAAGCGTGCTAGTAAACAACATAGAACTGAACTGAAGGGATCGTCCATGGATCGGCCTGTTGTCACCAATATCCAATCCAAATATCGGGTCAGTGCATCTTTAATAATGGAAACTTGAAGCCATTTTTTTTTCTTATAAAGACGTATGTGTTGATGAGTCTGACAGCCAGTCGAGGATGAAAGAAGGTGCACGTGCACTTTCCACATGGTTTCAATAGCTTTAATACCATACATACATACCATACATTTACATGGTACATAACCATCAGTTTTTATACCATGAAACCGCTAGAACCCTAACACCCTATGTCTCTGCTGAAGTAATCAGCCAGCTTTCCCACAGAGGACATGAGTTCATAATAAGAGGAAAGCTTTTCTGGACTTCTCTATTATAGACATCAACTGTACAGCATCATCTGTCAATTAGTGTAGAAATACAGTGACATGTTATATTAAAAAATGGACAGCCCACAATGTCTGTCAAGAGTAGTTAGAAAAAAGTCAGTAAATTTCTCAGTGGTGCTGAAACAGACTGCTTATTAGAACTTGACAGAAAGTTTGTAAGTGCTTGAAAGTTTAAGGAAATTACCAAAAGGCTGAATCCACTGCTGCCAGATTTCTGGTAGGCATGTTTGTTTGGTCTCAGACTTGCCTAATAGAGCAGGTTTAAAAAAATCTGTTTCACCTGACAGATTTTTATTATAGCACCAAAATTGTCTTTGTGGACTATGAATGTGAACACAGTTGCATTTTTAAAAACAAATAAACTGCAGTTTGACTCAAAGGTAATCATCAATGCAAGGGCAAAGAAATAAAAAAAGAAACAAAATGACATGACAGACACAAACAGGGGCCCAGAGCTTATCAATCTTTGCCTACCACAGCTCACATTTAGGTCAGGTCATATTAAAGGAGTAGCTCTTCCACTTGTCATCTTACTTTTCCCTGTGAACTCCCAGCAAATGAGAGCAGACTGCTCCGTCCAGAGCAGGAGCCAAATCGAGATGACATCCTGCAGCCTTTTCTACAGGGGCCCCGGGATCTGGGGAGCTAATTGGTTTCTAATCAGGGCTGCAGTTTCTGTGGTGTCGTTCCGCTCAGTCTGTTGAGATAGAAATAGAGAAAGAGTGTGAACTTGAGATTCAGGAATCAGGTTCAGTGCCAGACTGTCAACTGACTAAACCACAGGGAGGTGGAAGAGGATGGGGACCTGTAGGAATGGGCCAAATCGCTGCAGGCGATCCACCAAGCCAGTCTCAGATGCGTGCCAGATAACATTTATGAGGGCTAATGAAAGAGTTTGCAACTCAACACTCTTACAAGGTTTCCACTCTGTTGTCTGATGTAGACCACCCAGCTGATTATATCTCTTTGTCTTACACGTTTCACGTCATTACACGGGCAGATGGAAAAACGGAATGATGGGAGAAAAAAATTAAATCTGAAAGATGTTCAAGATTTGTTAAAAAGGCCAAAAAAAAAAAACCAGCAGATTTTTGGCAATCATAATAGGGCAGTTCATATTTTTTTCCCAGAACTGCACATCTAATTTAACTGCTAAGCTACAGATTGCAAAGTTTTGCATTAAAATATGCCCAGCTCCATATGTCATACAAAATGAGTTGGTGGTTTTTTGTGACCCTGTGGGTAGTCAAGCAAATCATACCATTCTGTTGAAAACAGCCTTTCAGGGATATGGAACAGTATAAACTATACACATTAGTGAAGAAGGAGGAGTTATTTCAGGAGAGGCATGGTTTCATATAGAATTTATTTCTATATAGAAGTTATTTCTCTAAATAAGCATTGTAGTTGACCTCAAGTTGGATGGGTTGAATGATCAGTACAAATGAGGACAGTAAATAATAAAAATATTCTTAGATAAAGTTTGTGTACATTAAATATTGACAAGAAGTCATCTGCAGCTCCCAAGGTCTCCCAAGTTGCCCTGTAAACATTCATTTACAAAAGTTAAAATTGTGTTGCATACGTATTCATAGCAACAAATACAGATGTGAGTGATGCTGTTCAGGTTGTTGTAGGAAATAAACTGTCTCATTTTCTTTTGTACACTTGCATGTAAGCTACTTACATGTATAGTTAATGAATGTCAGCATGATAGTGTCTCAAATTGAACATGGCAACTAGTGCACAGACAAATGCAACAACAGCATTTTGCAACCATTTACAGCTTTACAACTTGCCTCTAACGACACGCAAATTCTTCTACACTAAGGACAACAATGCCTAATAAAAATCAAGCCAGCGTTGGCATCGCTATTGGCATTGATGAAGTAGCCTCCTCCTACTGGCTGAACATTAGTTGTTGGTCCTTCTGCTATGTAGCCAAGATGTCACCCATTGAGGGTGACAGTTTTACATCATTCCACACAGTGGCGCCAACAGCCGTAATCCTGTATGCACTGTGCATACATTTTTTTTAAATTGTTTCCTATACTATCTTTACTACACAATTTCAGCAGCAGCAGCAGCAGATCCTACGTTTAAATTCTTTAATTGATTAATGTGCTTGAGATGCATTCTTGGCTGCATCCTCTGTTATGACACAAATAATTCTGAAGGTCGATAACTGGCATTAACGTCAATGGATATAAGTCACTGCAACATTTCTGTCACTCAATTGCCACTTTGGCAATGTTGGATTTTGCTTATCTTGTGTGTCAGCAAACACAATAACTTTATTTTTTCAGGTTTTGAAAACAGAAACTATTCTAAGATTCTGCTTAGATTCTACAAAGGTTAGTGCTGCTAACATTACAATGTTGACTTTGAACCATGGAGGCTCCTGTGAGTGACATCTGCCTTCCCAATAAGGATGCCCATATCTACTGCTAGTGCTTCTTCAGCTCTTTATCTTACTGGAGTATATACCTGACTGATGACCGACAAAGGACTAAGTGGACATGCTCATGAAAACCTATCATGTTATATGAAGTGATACAAGGCCTTTTTGCTAGAGTTTGACAATATAGAGAGTCAGAATGAACTTCTAGAACTGCTAGAAATACTATTTAATTTTTTCAGCTGGCATTTTTTTACCATGTATTGTAGCATCTTGGTTTGGCCTTGTTTTTGCACATAGTTGATACTGTCTTTGTGCCTAACTGTTTGTGTTTCAGTGCTGCTGCATAGGGATTTCTACTTAATGTGACTTTTAGTTCACATTTCTCTAGACTATATTAAATATGGATGTTATGATGTTAAGATGTGTAGCTAGCTGTTTGCCCGCTGGCTGTTAGGCTTATCGGTTTTATGGTGCCATTGTATCAGTAAGGTTAATGCACTTTTCATTAACCAGAATCAGTCACTCTGTCCCATGTTCACTCTCTCACTTGCTTATTAAATGTATATAAAGTATGTGTGAGTGGGATTTGGAATCATGATGTTAAAGGTCATCTATGCGGAGTTATTTGGTAATGATTAGTTATTGTAAATACTATAAAATAATCCCTCGTATCAAAAGAAAACATATTAATAACACCATAAAATAAATGAATAAAACTCTGTTGATTCTTCAATATAAGTGACTCCTTTCACACTACACGAATAGCTTCACAAACTTTGATGGCCGGGTGGTAAGATGACAAGACTAACAAATAATCAAGTTAGGGAGAATGCATAAACAGGTCCACACCGTATCAGCAGTAAAGGAGTTGTGTTTATGGTAGTTTTATCGTGTTAAACTGTTCTGTTTTAAACTATTAATACATTTATGTCCTGCAGGCCTTGAGATGGATTCCATGTGAAAATCATATGCAGCTTTTTGCCAGTCTCCATATAAGCTGAGAATAAGACGGGGCAACCCCGTCCTATCTCCGCTCAGTGGATCATCTCCCTTTAGCTAAGCTGATAAATCCTGCCTTCAAGGTCTTTTTGTCCCAGCACATCTAAATACTTTTTTTTTCAGATTTATTTCAGAGGGGATTTTAGAGTATCTTGATTGACATTCTGCACACAATGTTATAAGGAATTAGTTGCTTTTCGTCCTCTTTTCATGTGGTACATGTACCCATTTCACCAGTGGGACTTGGTTCGCAATGTCTCATTAATGGACAAGGGAATGGACACATTAGATATTACCAGAGTTGTGACTTCTTTGAATTTTTGTTGGTTTTCTTTGTGTGTGTGTGTGCTAACTTTGTGATTAACCATTCTGCTGCTTTCTAGATGATACGTGTATTTAGGGATTAGATGAAACCCAGATCTTTTTAATATGTCATACCTTTTTCTTTTTTTAAGACTGAGACTGAAGATTAGTCAAACCAATACAACTAAGGTATGGAAGCTTAGTAACACAAGAATGAATGTAAATAGGATTCTGTGGCAATGAAAGGTACAAAGTGGTCTAATTAAATTCCTCTCGATGTGAATTCAATTTCCTCAGCCCTCACGGCATCCTGTCGGTGACAAGAGAGAGCTGCCTCTCTTTGTCCTCCTCTGAGCAAATTGCAATTAGGTAGTGGGTGTATGTTGGCTTGCCAGTCAATCGCAGTCAAAGCCTATGTTTTAAAGATGATGACAGTGGTAATATATACAAACTACAGGGCTTTTGGTGACTCTTATTTGGAACAATAGACAGTTAACAGAGATATTGATTTCTCTTTATATGCTTGTTGAGTAGGACAGTCAGTTAATTTAGAAGCTGGCCATTTGCAGCCACACAGTGCTGCTCTCGCTCATTGCTCTTAGGGTTCCTCAAAATATTGATAACACTCAGACAGCTCTTTTGTACTGTCGCAGTTTCTCCAACCAATTAACACTGGCATCTACTGCTAAAGTGATTTTCACCTCTTTTGAAAACTGAAAATATTTTTTCCATGTTGTCATTACAGTTCACAGTGGTTTTACAGTCGGCAAACAAGGAGCTTTTGTTTTTAATTAATGTAAGGTGTGTGCAGATGACAAACTGTAAAAGCAACAAAAGCATATACTAATGTGGTGGAGGCCAGTCAACACCGACACTTGACTTAATCTGATTGGCCCTTTGGAACACGTAAGTACGTAAAAGAAAGACAGACCGTAGTTACACACCATTGCTGCCTCAAACCACAGAAACACACATACAGATACACACTGAGATTTTCTTCAAATCGAATTACTGATGCCTGTTACGATGGCCAGTGTCGGCTCGGCCTCGACCATCATCTGCGTTTGCCTTCAGAGAGCTTTTTTTTTTTTTTATGACACGCTCCCTCATGTGGAACACTGAATATAAGATATAAAACCCGTCTGCCTGGTGACTTTGGGCCATGACGAGATCAAATAACGGAGTGAAGGGAAAAGGAACTGAGAGATGGAGGAGTGGAAAGTAGAAAACTGAAAAAAAAAAAAAAGAGTGAGGGGAAAATATTGGAAGTCTTTTCCAGATGACTGCTGGCTTGCCTTCGTCCCCTCAGTCACTACATGTCTTATCTTTAGGTTTAATTAGTTGCTTTTAACCAAGTCCATCACCCTTTCCGTGTGATCCTGGATCCTTGCCCTGCATGGCTTTAGGCCTTGCTACTGAGCTGTGTGAAGATCACTGAAGCTACTGAAGTGTGACCCAACCTTAGTGCTATTGATCTTAGGTCACTCACCGTCATGCCAGTGACCTTTCACAGATTTCAATTACTTGATAGTCTGCCATATCATTCATCCTTCAGATGGTCAGGTATTAGATTTCTCCCCAGTGCCCAAGTAGCTACATGAAACACAGATTTTGGAGGATTCTTAAGACTTTCAACGCCATCAAAGTGCTGGCACTTTTTTTTAGGCTTTTTCTTGCTTTATCTAATAGTGCTGCTGTCGTGGAGATGAAGGATTATGAGTAGATGGCCTCTGAGGTCAAAGCCACTTGGCTTGCTCAGATACTACTTGATGGTATCTGAGTAAGGTAATAGACACAGTCTTCCTAAAAGTAGAGCTTGGACAGCAGCATAGCAGATTGGCTACCATCACCTCCTACAAGGCAGCAGATAAAGTAAAAGCTCCTCCTCCCCTGTCAGCTGCCATGACCTCTTGTCTGATCAGCAGCCTGAACAAATGTAAGGTTACACGTTCACAGAACAGAACAAGATGCTGTCCGATCTTGATAACCACTTGATTGGATGAAAGCCATCAAGTCACAGAAGAATACTCTTCAGTGGACCCCAGCCTTCACAGGGTTCATGAGGTTTTAGCTCCCATCAATATCATTTAAGGACTTACACAGTATACCAGTACTCCAGTGTTCTGGGAGCTGTGTAGTAGTGCACTCCTGAGCAGAGGGTGCTGAGAGCCCAAAATGCATTATAAGACCAAAAGGCTGGCCTAAGACATGGAGCCAAGAATCTGCCAGGGCCAGAGCCATGATAGATGATGAGGTGTTACGAAGGTTTTATTGAGGCTGTAGCACGGCTTGTCGTGACAACCAGAATGAATGAGATCCTTGGCATCTGTGGGCACTGTCACCCCTCCGGTCCCATTTTTATTATTACTTATTCACGTACAGCAATAATGTTGGTGTAATTTCTGCGGCTATCAATTTGCAACCTTGGCTCTTAAACAGTGAATTATGCAACACTTGGACCAAAAAAAAAAGGAAAAAAAAAAAAAAGGATGGCAGCTAATCACCACAACTATGCTGAGGATATTTACAACCTTCTTTGGCTCCCTGAAACTGTTCTACACTTGTGAAGGGGAAAAAACCCATATGGAAATATGTGAACACACATCTTGACTGTAGCAGTTCTCTGCTGGTCCTCTTGATTAGTTAAATGATAAATCCACCCTACCCGCTATTCACAGTATGATGATATTTGCATATAGCGATTAGAGTTTTTTCTGTAATCACTGGCATATTAACCATGCAGTCTTCTTCCAATTTAGCAGGGATTGCTTACAAGAGCTGTACATTGTATGGCAGACAATATACCATTATGCTGTGGTCTATTTGTCAATAACATGAATGCTCAGCGGAGTGTCTACTCACGCACCCCCTTCCCCCCTTCCCCCAATGTGTTATGTAAAGAAAAACTTGCAGCTATATTTGCCTTTTTACTTTTGAGCTCATTGTCCTTCAGCTGGTTTTATCTAATATACAGTATACACTGCAGTTTTGGAGAATAATCTTAATGCTCTTTTGTTATTGGATAACTTTACACTGTTGGGGGTTACAGTAGTTATTGAAATAGGTCTAAGAGATGAAAGAAGTTTTACGAAGAGAAAAAGTCTCTTTGATTTACCTCACCCATCTGAAATGTGGCAGTGTAGCCCAACAAGGGATGACTGTAGTTCAAAAGGTACACTAGGTCCTCTGTTCATCAAAGGGTTGCCTGTTCAGCTGGGATCCAGGTGCAAATTGTAAAAAAAAAAAAAAAAAAAATGTTTAAAAAAAAAAAAAAAAAAAAAAAAAAAAAAAAAACCCACAGGAAACTTTATGTAAAATTTCATATGACCTGTCTTGGGAATTCAGCAGGCATATGTCAGCTGTAAAAACAATCTCAGTTTTCCCCACATGTTTCTGGCTCCTTCATCTCTAAAGAGCGTTTTTTCCTGCTGATATTTCTGAATGCAGTTTTTCTGAAATAAAAATATAGATTTTCTTTTTTTACATTTGTCACATTTTATAAATACCGAAATTTTTGTCTTTTGTATCTCATGGAGAAAGTAGCAGGTTCCCTTTTGTGAGTTGTTGAGTTCAGGTAAACTTTAGTAACTGTCATAAAGATTGTCGAGTTATCCCTCCCACCTGAGCCTTTGTTTGAAGGTTTTCTAATTAATGTGAACACCAGTGTTGTTTCTCCATTTTACAGGTATAAGTAAATTCATGAGTGTTACAATCTGACTATATTAGAAATTTATTTTGAGCAGCCACCTATCCCACAGAGTGATATGAGCCTTTAAATTTTACCCAGAATGCACTTTGTGAAGTTTCTTCCAGTGAATTATCGGAAAATCGATCAAACATCCAGGGCACCAGTGCTGGTTTCTGATCCTCTACGTCATAGACATTAAACTGGTGTAGTTTATTGAAACTATGACACGGCTGGTTATAGAAAAAAATTGTGCTGAACAAAAACAGACTTTGTTTTTAGATTGTAACACTTGGAGTGGCTGTAAAATTGATTTGGTTGCAGTTTTTAACAGAGCTTAAATGTGTTTTTCAGCCCTGAAAATTTCATTGTGTATATCTCCCGAACTTATGAAGATAAGAGGGATCAAAAACAGGCTGAATTAAAAAGCAACACATTTCATGTGTACTTTGAGTGTGAGAAAATATTCATAGCATGAAGGTAAACTTTTTTCCATGGCTTCATTTTATATATTAAAGTTAAG
This sequence comes from Paratilapia polleni, assembly GCA_015106735.1. NCBI lineage: Eukaryota > Metazoa > Chordata > Actinopteri > Cichliformes > Cichlidae > Paratilapia > Paratilapia polleni. The sequence goes on along the minus strand of VUQI01007287.1, from coordinate 7,304 downwards.
TCTCCATCACCGTGTTGGATGTTTCCTTGTTTAGTTACTTCCTGTTTTATTTTGATAGTCTCTCATCTCTTGTGCTAAATATTTAGTTTTGCTTCCTTGTCTTGTCATCCTTAATAAGTTCCAGCTGTTTCCTGTTTTCCCCACCTGTCTCCAGTTCCCTTGATTGCCCATCTGTGTGTATTTAAGTCTCAGTCTGCCCTTTTTCCTACCCTTGTGTTCCCCAGTTTGTATTTTGGACAATACAGCTTATGGACTTTGGTTTCAACCTAAATAAAAGTCAGTGTTATGTTCACCTGTTTTGCTTTAAGAGTCTACATTTTGGGTCCTCACTCCACAACACATGAGAGTAACAGCTTGTAGTCTCCTCAGCATCTGAGGTAAACATTTTTAATGGGTTTCAACACATACTCGTACACGAAAGAAGTAAAAAAAGATGTCAGATTTTACAAAAACTCTGACACTCCTTTTGAGTGTAATGCGCTGGAAATTCCCCTGGTTCCCTCTCTTTCTCTTTCTCTTTCTTTTTGAGAGCCATGCATACCTTCGTGTTTACACGTGACAAAAATCCCTGACAGTCCCAGAGAACAAAGAGTTGCTGCGTAATGCCAAGGTTATAGGTTGAGGGGGTAAATGGTAAATGGACTGGTACTTATATAGCGCTTTTCTACTCAGTTTCTGTGTACTCAAAGTGCTTTTAACTACAGGCCACATTCACCCAGTCACACATACATTCATACAGCACTTTTATCTACACTTAAGTGCTTTCTAACATTCACACTCCGATGAACGCATCGGGAGCAATGTGGGGTTCAGTATCTTGCCCAAGGATACTTTGGCATGCAGACTAGGGGAGCCAGGAATCGAACCACTGACCTTCCGATTATTAGGTGACTCGCTCTGCCTCCTGAGCCACAGCCGCCCCCCCCCAAGCTTACAGCACCTGGTATTCCCAGGCGGTCTCCCATCCAAGTACTGACCAGGCCCGACCCTGCTAAGCTTCCGAGATCAGACGAGAT
>VUQI01007284.1:3171-34213 GCA_015106735.1 Paratilapia polleni | reverse complement strand
CGATACTTGTCTGACTGCATTGTGCCAAGTGTAAAGTTTGGTGGAGGGGGGATTATGGTGTGGGGCTGTTTTTCAGGAGTTGGGCTCGGCCCCTTAGTTCCAGTGAAAGGAACTCTTAATGCTTCAGCATACCAAGACATTTTGGACCATTTCATGCTCCCAACTTTGTGGGAACAGTTTGGGGATGGCCCCTTCCTGTTCCAACATGACTGCGCACCAGTGCACAAAGCAAGGTCCATAAAGACATGGATGAGCGAGTTTGGTGTGGAAGAACTTGACTGGCCTGCACAGAGTCCTGACCTCAACCTCATAGAACACCTTTAGGATGAATTAGAGCGGAGACTGCGAGCCAGGCCTTCTCGTCCAACATCAGTGTCTGACCTCACAAATGCACTTCTGGAAGAATGGTCAGAAATTCCCATAAATACTCTTCCCATAAATACCTTGTGGAAAGCCTTCCCAGAAGAGTTGAAGCTATTATAGGTGCAAAGGGTGGGCCGACATTATATTAAACCCTATGGATTAAGAATGGGATGTCACTCAAGTTCATATGCGTGTGAAGGCAGACGAGCAAATACTTTTGGCAATATAGTGTATTTTGTGGTCTGTCTCTGCCCACGTGGGGCAGTTTGAGGAAGATGAGAGGGGCAGAACACCCACCTCGTCATTAACACAGGGCAGGAATGCATGTGTCCGTCTCTAAGTTTAGATTTTACTGGGAAGTTTTCACATTGTGTTCTCGAACTGATAATGAATCATCTCCCAAACCTCTCAAACGTCCCACTCCTTCTCTGCTTTTAGCCCTGCATCCCACCCCTCGTCAATCCTCTTTTAACCCCCTACCACCACTGTCACCAGCCCCCCAGAAGAAGAGAGGCAACAGGTGTCCAGTTAACACTTATTTATAATGGTGGGGATGCAGGGGAGCTGGAGTTGTGTCTGGATATTTATTCTGATCCCTGAGCAGCAGCGGGCTGCACGTCAGACTGCATTTCAGTAAATGAATGTTTCCTCCTTCACAAATTGTTTTATTTCAATTAGGTTTAAAAAAAAGCCAGAGGAAGGAGAACTCTTGTGCTGCAGGAAAATATATTTTTTTCTGCTTTGATATTCTCTTCATCATCTCTGGACCTCCAGGTCAGCAGAGTAAACGTTACAGCAAAGATGGAACAAAAACCTGAAATGTTTCTGGATAAAAGTCTGGGGTTCAGGTTTGTACTGTTGGCTCCATGTTTGCTTTTTAAAAGTGGATTTAATTTGACATCCCTCTTGGAAATCCCCCCGTGCTCCTCACCAGGCTGCTGTCATTACACTTGCATTAGTTTGGCGGGTTTTGCACAACGTTGCCTCATTTCTTTACACTGCGCTGCCGCTGTGATTTTTAGAAAAAAAAAAAAAATTCACCTCCAGGATTCTTTTTTCTGTTTTCAAGAAAATCATCAGCTTACATGAAGACACAGGAAGGCTTCAGTGCTGAACTCTGAATTATGAAACCACACAAGTGTTGGAGCGACTTCATCACGAAGTCAGTCAGTTTCTGACTCTGATGAACCCTGATCTCAGTTAGCACTGGTTATTTGAAGTAAATACAACACACAAGCAGGTATAGAAAAAGTTACTGAGTGAATATTTTTGTGCAGGTTAATCCTGTTTCAGACTGAGCCAGGACCAGTGGATGATTTATAATAAATTCATTCAACTTACAGATGCTGTGAATGGGAAACTATCCAAAGAGGCCAAAGCTGTTTTTGGGACCAGGTCAGGGTTCCCGTGGGTCTTTGAAAATTCTTCAAAACTTTGAAATTGACTTCTGTCTAAATAAATAAATTAAAAAAAATGTTAAAAATACAAAATTAGCTGATGTGGAGCGTCATTTCAGGCCCAGTGGGGTGCCTGAGGGGGCCGTAAAAAAATGTTGAAAACCAAAGATCAAAGTGATGTCTTCAAATTCAAGATTTTGTCCGACTAATTGTCCAAACTCCACAAAGATTCGCTTTTATGGCATCAGATCAGAAAAGCATCAAATACTGCCTGCTGTAGCGATTATTGCACTGCTGCATACTGAAGTAGTTTGTTTATGGAAGCCCAAATATAATTCATCGTTTTGACATTGTTTGGCCCTAATTTTTATTCATCGTGGTCTTGAAAAAGTTTCGATTTAAATTTTTAAATCAGTGCAGTAACCCTGCAGCCTGTAAACGTGTTTATTTCTGGTGGCAGCCTCTAGTGGACATTAGAGGAACTGCAGCTTTTGGTGCTTCATTTTCAGTCCCGCTCGGATTCACGGCCCTTTCTCAGCCTACATGCTCATCTTTTAGCTGTGGGCGATGTTGACATCATGTCGCTCTTTGATGTTTTTGACCTATCAGGATGCACTAGGTTTCCAGCTGATCTCTAAATGTTTTATTCTGAGACGCTGAAACCAAAAACCGCCACTTTCATTCCTCCCTGCCTCACTTTGCCCCCCCCCCATCACCTGAGCCACAGTGCTGGGAGGTGGGCGGAGCGTGTTTGGGGGTGGCGTTGTCAGCTTTCTGTCCTGCTCTCTTCACCTCCCCAACGTGCCCCTCGTTCTGCGCGCCGTCAGCTCGTCTTTGTCCAGATCGCCAGGCGCTTTCACAGCGACACGCCCCCGCCATCATCAGCCCTATTGTCATGCCGTGAATAGAAAGGCTGCATTTTCGATACATGAGTGAGTGCCAGGAGAAAAAAGAAGAAGAAGAAAAATGGTCTTGAAGGTTTTGCAGATGTGAGAGAAGGTGTGTTGTAGTTTAAAGATCTGGAGGGAGGACAGGAAATGTTTCAGATAAAGAAAGCTGTGCGAGGACAAAATGTAAAACTACCAGACATCCTGAGATGGAGGGAAGCAACGAAAGCAGTCAAAGGAAAGAGAAACGGAAGAGAAAAGCAGTAAAGGGGAGAGGAAATGGGAGGGATGTTGCTTCTGGCAGTGCAGTTGAAGGTACGCTACATGAAAGGGAGGGGGGGGGCTTATCCATGGCGGCCATCTTGAACTACTTTCCAGAGGGCTCAGTAAAACTTTAACACTCCAGGAATAATTCCAAGTAGCTTCAGTGGAAGCGAAAAACATTTAAAAGTAGAAAAAAACTCAATTTTGACAAAAAAAAAAAAGTAGAAATTCAGAACTTGAAGGAGAATTTGAGTTATTTTCCCCTTCTGGTTCCGGATGTTGACTCTTTTGATAAAAGCTTCAGCAGCGGGGGGAACGACACCATGGCGCTCCTGATTAAAAACAAAGTTTTGTCCAAAGGTGATGCGCGGCGAGGGCGAGGCAGCGACAACAAAGGGTCCTTTGAGCTGGTTGAAAAGCTACCTGGGAGGCCTTGTGTTGTTGTTGCTGGGGAAGTCCTGCGGTGATTTCACTTTCTCCAGCAGGCATCTGCTACGGGGCACGGTGGAGTCACAGCGGGGGTCCCTCTTTCTCGTTCTCACCCTCTTTCTGTCTAACGAAAGCACTCGGGGGAAATCGTTTGTGTTGTGACACACACACTCACTCAGGAGGGGCTCCTCTCTGTCATGAAAGAGCTGTATGAATAACAGCCTCTGAGTTCACCCTCCATGCTCACAATGGACACACACACACACACACCTACACACACACACTCAGTTTGACCCCGCACACAATAGAGAAGGCATGCATTCATTAGCAATTCCAAGAAGGCTTTGACTGGTTTGGCATTGTTAGCTAATCCAAGGTCCCACCGTATATCACCTTCACCTCCCCCCTCTTCGTTTATCCATCTTAGTCTCTCTCTCTCCATCACACCTCTTTCACTCCTTTCTCTCGGCTCTTTCTTTCTCCAGACTCGAGTCATTGAATAACCCAGCAATGAGTGATTTAAAGGGAGAGAGAGAGAGAGAGAGAGAGAGAGAGAGGGGGTGAGAACGAGAGCTAGAACTGTTGTAAGAAATAATCAGATTACTCCACAGCATTGATAATATTATTCCCCCTTATACCCTCCCTCGCTGTTCACCATGGATTTCTATCAACAATGAGATTTGCGTTGCACAAATCAGTTTAAGGCGCTGAACTTCTCGCTGGGATTGACTTTTGATTGAGTGCGAGCTTTAAGTTGAGGTTGCAGTGGATGTTTTTGCCCCTCTGCCCTGAAAGCAGCTCCTCTCTAACCATGCCTTCCTTGTGTCTCCTCACAGATCTCAAAGGTGCTCGGCACAATGGGACTCCTAAACCTCTGAGGGGCGAGCACAAAAGACGGAGGGGAACAGGAAGAATAAACCCAAGTGTGGAAGAGAAAAAAAAAGGACAAAAGAGGAGGAGGAACAGAAGAAAGAGAAGATTCTTCCTTGGCGCCAGGCAAGAAGAGTGGGCGGAGAAGGAGAGGGAGGGAGATTTGTAAAGAGGGATTTGCTCTATCTGTCGGGGGTGCATGCTCCCCCCTGAGTCCCCCCCCTCCCTCTTGGACATCCTCCTTTTTATTTTATTTTCTGCATCAGTGACAGGCCGACAAAAGGCAAAGAATGAGCAATAAAGAAAGTATGGGCTGGCTCGGGCCGAGCAGGGGCCTCGATGTGAGACTACCCAGGACTAGAGTCTTGTTGCTGGGCTTGCTTCTCGCCATGGCCGGCTGGCTGCCACCGCCGGCCGCTGCAGAGGTGGACATCGACATGCTGGGCGGCATGGTGTTGATAGAAGCGGGCGGCGAAAGCGAGAGGTTTGACGTAGGCAGAAGCGAGCTCGAGGCCTCCATGCACTCCTCGCTCTTGCGGGACTTGCAGGAAGTGACGGAAGATATCCAGGCGTCAGATGATCGTGATACAGCAGCGATTCAGCAGAATGCGGCGGCGCCCACGGCCTTCCCCGACTCCTCAGCGGTGGTGGGTCGGATTTTCCGGATGAAGGTGCCAAACAAGATGGAGGATGTCTACCTGGGTGATATCATCAAGGTGAGTCTCAGAATCAGAATCTTTAAACCTTTTGTTTTGATTAAAAACGGATTTACACAAAGATTTCTTTTTACTTTAAATACATTCTGGTCATTTTTGTAAGCTTATTAAAACCCTTTGTGCAGATTTTAAGTTGCAGTCCTCACAGCACCACAAACCGAAATACAGATAGGAGGCATTACTCAGACACTAGAAAACAAATATTTCTTTGGGGAATTTAAAACTCAAAAGGCTCTCAGGCAGTCTCATTTAAATAACAGTTAAAATGCATTTATCACGACATGGTTATGTTTGAACTAAAGAAATGTGCTGTGCATACTCAGGGAGTCAGACAGATTTCATTGAAAAAACAGCTGTTTTCTGGGTACAGGAGTCTTCAAACTTGGACAAGGTGTTGGAGTCAACATATAAAGACAGAAGATGGTGCCCACAATACTTGTCAAATAAACTGGAGTTCAATAAGAAGAGCAAATACTGTGTCCAAAAAGGACACCGTCATTTGTGCGCTGACACCTTGTCCAAGTTTGAAGATCTGTGGAGGATTCCTGCTGGTGAAACACCAATAGAAAATAGCCTTTGGCCCAGTTCCAATCCATCTCCTCCACCCTGCATGCTGTGATGAGCATAAATCTGTGTGGAGGCACTTTTGGCTGTTCAGGGGTCTCTGAATTAAAGGGTAGCGTACAAATTTTGGAACGTCCTCACCTTTCTGTGACGGAAATAGGAACTTGCAATCTGCAGTTTATACCACTATGAGATGGATGTGTTATGGTCCCATCACTTATTGTAAAATGCGCCTGTTCCAGTCCAATTGGAACTGGGCTCTTGTTTCATTGATAAAAGCTTGTATGAAGTGACCATGGGAATAAAAGTGTTTTAATTGGTATTTAACAGAGTGTGTCATGGAGTTTTTTCATTTTGAAGTTTAACAGTATGAATCCAGAAAGTGCTCCTATTCAGATATTTTTTCAGACTTTGGGGGTTTTTGGAGGGTGCGACATCAAAACGTCTGCTAGTACCAAACACACTTCTGCAGTAAATCAGATTATATTACATTTAACAAGCTAGGGGCCTTAAAACCCCAAAAGAAATAATATTCTGTAGTGGAAAGTGTAGTGTATTAGTTTGAAATCAGCTAAATTCAGTCATTTGGAGAAAATGAAGTAAATATATGATGTATTAAGCTGTTAAAACAGTGTTAAGTATGTCTTTCCAGTGGTAAATAGCATTCAGCAACTTGAGGAACCCCAAAGACAGCTTTAGGGTTAACGGCCACCAGGTTTGGGCTGAATGTAAAGTGAGGATTCTTGTGAAAAGTTCAGTCAGTCTTTGGCAGCTAGGTTGTTCAGCATCTTTGAGATTGTCCATCCTTTGTGGATTTGGTGTCTCGAGCTGTTTTCAAACATGAACTCCGGACAGTATCGGGAGAATCTGATCCCATCATCGTTTGAAGTTGCTTCTTCTCACGTATGGAAGACAACGGGAGGAGATTCTGCATCAGACTCCTTCTCATTAATAGGTGGTGCCCAAATGGAGCGTGTAGGGGCCAGGACACCATAACAACCACCCTCTTGATGTTTGGACTTTAACTGTTTAATATCCAGTCTGACTGAGTCCGTTATATTATTCACTGGGTAATGTGTAGTTTAGAGGTGCAGTGCACCTGTGAGGACCAGACCACCTGTTGCTGGACTCCTTGGCCTTCTTATGGGTGAAGTTACTTCTTAATGACTGGCTGGATGTTTGGGCTCATTATCATGCTGCAGGGTGAATTTGGGACCCAGCAGACGCCTCCCTGATGGTTGCGATTGATGGATACGAATCTTAAAGTGCCTCAGACCTTCGCCATGTACAGACACAAAAAAGAGGCAGCCTGAGGGGGGTTAAGGCATATTGGGGGTGTTGGGGTAGAAGTGCTTCATCCTGAGCAAATAGGTTGATGCTAGATGAACTCTCAAGAACAATCAGAAAGGAGCTGTTTCACTAAAAAATATGTTGGGGAAATTATGCAAGGGTGTGCCATTGCTCAAAACCTGCCCCGAGGCGGCACATTTCTGAGGCCATTCAGAGCAAAATGCCCTTTTTTAATTGCACCGCATTTTCCGCAATAGCCAATTTTTTATAATATATGTGGCCTCATATCTGAATTGGAGGCTTCAGTAGTGTTGCCCTCCTCTCTCTTTCCTTTCTTTCCTATCCTCCACTTGTTTCTTCTGTTTCAGGTCCATCTTCAGTTTAATCCCAGTTACCATTCTCCTAATTCCATTTATCTTCCTCTCCTTCTCTCCTCCACCCTTCCATAATTTTTCTAGACACACTTTCTCTGCTCACTCTGCTCGCACACTCGATGTTATCTCTTTCAGCTCCCCCTCCTCCCATCCCTTGTTTCCTCCTCTTCATCCACTCCTCTCTCCGGGGTAAACCTTTAATATCTTCTTCATGCCATCCATCCTTCTCTTCTGTCATCACTCTCACCTTCCTGCTGTTCATCCACCCCTCTCAGTCTTTCTTCTTCTTCCTAATTATCACTTTTGAACCCCTCTCTCTTCTCCCCATCACATGCCAGCCTTTCATATCCTGTTGCTTCCCCCCTCCCCTCTCCTCTCCCTCCTGCCTTCATATCTCCATTGCTTTTAAGTCCCATCTCTGCCCTCCACATCCTTTCTCCCTCGCCCTCTCCTTTCTTCCACCCCTGTCAAATCACATCAGATCATATCAATCAAGCTCCCCCCAGCGATGAGCGGCATGGAAATTTACTTTAAACCGCCCCAATAAGACCTGCCACATTTGCACACAATCCGACTTTGGAAAGATGTTATTTCTGCACACGAGGCACAAAAATTTCAGAGATGAATTTTTCAAACGGATGGAGTTTGGTTGTGTATTTCTAAACAGTTTGGGAGCTTCTCTTTAATATTTCATTAGTATTAATGTTCTTTTATAGTTTACAGATGACTGAATTTTTAGCCGATTGGCGCCGACTTGATGTGACTGACTAGTGAAGAAAACGGGCGCCGTGTGTGTTCTGTCTGGGAGTTTAAAGGGATATGATGTCAATTTCATGTGACAGCTGATATAAACCCGCTGGGCCACTCGCCTCGTTTATGAGGTTAGCTTTTTCTTTCTAATCTAACATTAGTTTGTAAGTCAGTTCTTTCAGTTTTGGCCTTCACCTTTGCTCCTCTCCTCCTTTTTTTTCCATCTTCCATCACCTCCTCCTCTTCTTCTTTTGCCCTGATCTCCCTTCTATATTTTTTTAATCCTGCTACTCATCTTCCCCTCATCCTTCCCATCACAATTTCCAGCTCTTCTCTGTCTCCTCCCTCCCACCACCTCTCTCCCTCCTCTCTCTCCCTCCTCTCTCTCCATTCGTCCTACAGGCGAAAGCTGTTCCTCCAAACCTGATTATATCTGTCACACTGTAAGCTTTGGGCCCCTATTAGAGCCAATAGGAGCTGACAGCGTGGGCAAATCAGCCAAAAAAATGGAAAGGAGTATAAGGAAGGAAGAATGGAGAGATGGGAGGAGAGGAAGAGAAGAGATCCTGACCTTAGAAGCTGCAACTTTTGTAAAATCCTGTAAATAAAGGGTCACAGATTAGATCTGGAGCATGTGATACACTGTCCTGCTGAAGTGTCCTTGTTAAAGAGTCAACACCTCCTTCCTGCTTTGCTTTCGGACCGAGCCAAGAAATCCCTACAACTTCAACAAAGTTTGTTTACCTCCCCCCTCCATTTCTAATTTCAGCCCTGCGTCTCCTTTCCCCTTCACCGCTGCTGCTCTGTCCTCAATTACAAATTTCAACACTTTCTGCCCGCCATCCCCTCCTCCTCAGATGTTAGTTCCCCCTTCCTCCCCCTCAGGTATTTCGAAGGTCGGCGCTCAAGGTTGTGGAGCGAAAGGCCAAATCAATTTTTGTGCTTGCCGTTGCACTCATACTAATGGCCTTTTCTTATGAAAATCTGCCAGAGTTTGAGAGGTCTCCAGCTCCGTGACAGCCTCGCCTGCCCATTCACCTTTAGCTGAGCAGTCTGGGCCCCGTCAGTGAATGCAACGCCATTTAGCCATTCATGCTGCGTAGAGCTGAGGACTCTTAGCAGGGTGGGCAGGACATCAACCTCAGAGGAGGTTTTAAAGAGGTCGCAGACTGATTTAAGAAATCCAAAATGCAGTATAAACCTTTGCAAGTGCATGTTATTTATATTCAGTAATATCTCTGAGAATTACATTTTCCTGTGCTCTTGTCTGAACACATTTTCTAAGCTCTTTTTTAATGTTAATGTGACACTGTTTCTTCATTAAAGGGTCTGAGTGAGTTATTAGGTGAATGGGTATTTCACCAATACTGATCTGATATTGGCCAACGGATGAGTGCATTGGTTAATGGATTTCTAGTGCTTTTTTTTTTTTACCATGTCATTATGAAACAGAGAAAATGCAGTTTTACAAACGTTCTCACAGGATTCATTTAGAGCCTGGGCTCTCATAGTTTTAATGACTTCAGTGTTTGTAGTGTGCTTGTTTTGCCGGTAAGTGTACTCTTTGTGCTAGTTTATAGTTAGTGAGGTTGCTTGTGCATGTCTTGGCACCAGCTGTATTTCACAGAGGACCACTATACTCAAAAGAAGCTTGTTGTCTCCATTGGCATTTATTTATTGGTGCTATGGCTCTGCTCTGGGACCTGCACTCTCCCATGTGCATGTATGTCAAACCAGAGGTGGGGGGAGCAGCAGCAAGACCCCATCAAAGAACAGAACAGATATCACACTGACTAAATCAGAAACAGCATGAAAAGGAGGTGGCAGCTGGTTGCAAAGTGGCTTGCAGATACACCACAACTCTAGGCAGGTTAAAGCAACTTAAATAGGACACACTATATGGTATTTATCAGCTGGGTTCCGAGAAGTCTCATATTTGAACTTGGCAACAAATTCTGAGACCCAAACCTGTCCTTTAAGGACAGTTTATTAGATTTTTATTTATTTATTTATTATTTTTTTTAATTTGGAATCACCGGACCTGATTCTGGTCAGCACTCCTTCCAGTTTTCGACTGTGTTGTTCTTGTAGTTAAAAGATATTGGTTTTGTGGATAAATACATGTTTATATTCCTCAAAGTGACACATAAACAGAAAAATCTGTACATATAATTTGATGTAGACATCACAACTCATGCTATTTTCTCGTGTGATCAAATATAATTGGAAAATTTCCAATAATGGCCAAATCCACCTGGTGGAAAAGCCACCAGAGAAGTGACACTGCAGTTGTAGGCAGCAATGAAACATGCATGGCTCAGTGTGCTTACCTGTTTGTGAACACACAGTGGTGAGCTACTCTGAAGCTGGTGGTAGTGTGCTAATGGGCAAATGTTGTTTTTGTACTTGAATTCATTCCAGAAAAGTTCAGGAAAATAGATTGACTTCTGCTCTGCGTTCCTCTCTGAGCAAATTTGTGGCAGGTTAACCTTGTGGAAGCGGAGTGATTTTACACCGTTTTTCCTTGGAATAAATGAAAAGGTTTAGACGGTGTGTGCAAACTGCAGAATACCCAAACACTGAGCTGGAAAAGAAGCCACCTTTTAGTTTGGATGTGACAATTCAGAGTGGCTGGAAAGGTGGAACCTTTGCGATTGCAGTATCTGTGTGCAGGTGCTCCCGGGACTCAAAGACCCTGCTGTGGTTCTATCTGCTGTTATTAATGGAAGTGGCTGGAAGATCGTGGTTTCTGGCCAGCAGATGAGCACTCTCCATAGCCTCATTACTGCAATTACCAGTGTAATTAGCTGATTGGCTGATGGGCTCGCTGGCAGGCAAGGCACGCTTACCCCATTTTCCTTTTTTCAATTCCAGGAAATAACTGACGCTAGCTGAAAATTCTTTTGTACTTCAGTTCTCGGAAAAAGAAAAAAGCGTATGTGGGTATTTTATCTGTTTGCCTACGAGCGTGTGTTGCATACTGCTTTGTTATCTCAATGTTATGATTGTGCATGTGCATGAAGATTAAAGAGAGATACTCACAGCTAACCCTTTTATAATTACTTTCTGGAAGTACCCCCACCCTCCCACCAACACGCCTCCACTCTCTGCGTCTTTGTCCTCCATGTAAAAGCGCCCCAAAGCAAAGCTCTGGATAACAAACAGTTTATCTGGTAAAACACTGGTCTCGCTCTGCTCTAAAGATCTGAGATCACACTGAGAGGAGGAGGAGGAGGAGGAGGTGTGAGACAGAGAAAGAGAGGGTGTGAGTCAGTATGAAAAAGACACATGCTGAGTGTGGATGGTGTTGGTAATATCTTATCCAGGACTTGGTTAGTCACCTGGATAGTTTTTTACAGGTAAGCCTTGTCAGGAGGTAAACCTTCCCTCTATCCCTCCATTTCTGACCACTTAAACGGATCCGGGTCGTTCTAAGCAGAGATGCCCAGACCTCCCTCTGCCTGGCAACGTCCTCCTCTAAGGTGTTCATGAGTAAGCCGCGAGACGTAATCTGTCCTCAGAAGGTACAGCGTCCACATCACTGCAGGCGCCACACCAATCAGTCTCTCAGCCTTCCCCCACATGTGAACAAGACGCCGAGATATTCCATCATGTCCCTAGAGCTAGTTTTGTAACCAGGGATTGGACCACCGAAGCCTCTGCCTCTGACCGCCGCCCAATCCACAAAGCACCAAAGCCCTGTGCCCCCCCCGGCCAGCGGTGGACACTCAGGAGTTTAAATTCAATTTAACTTTATTTCTCCAGCAGTAGTTAAATATATTGTATGGTGGTGGTTTTCAAACCACACCAAGTTACACAAACCACACTTGTATTCATATCTGCACAAAACAGCCTCTATGCCATCCGACATCTTGTGAGTTCTGCTTTTGACTGTTGGCTGGTGAAGGCACTTTCGATAGCACATTTCTGGTTTCTTCTGCTTTATAATGCTAAGATGTAGCTTGTCTCCTGAAACTTATCAGACAATTGCAGATGGTCCAACAAACAGTTTGGATTGCTTGGTACCACTATAGCATGAACCAACTTCTTCCAAGAGATGACACACTCAGGCTATGGGCTGTTGTTGGTAGCTTTCATGATACCGTTGGCCTTTGATCTGACAGGCTCTAAAATTTCCCACTATCTGGCAAATATCTGGCAAGTGCACGAACAGTTTAGAGTTTGCTTTGTAAGAAGTTTTTAAATTTATTTTTTAAGTTTTTACAATTTGCCTGTATTGGGAAATGAATACATACAGTGTACTAATATAGTAAAGTAAAAGACTAATTCATAACTTTTTCATGTGCAGCTGCAATAACATATGGCTGAAAATCCCACTGCACACCGTTTAGAGAGAAGAGAGAACGCCAGTGACCAGACGATCCTCTGTTAGCAGCACTTGGTGATGGTGGGAAGGCTCAGGAAGACATTTTCCTCCACTGGTTCTTTCAGGGTCACCTGATCCAGCCCTAACTATAAACTCTATCAAAAAGGAAAGTTTTAAGCCTAATCTTAAAAGTAGAGAGGGTGTCTGTCCCCTGAACCCAAAGCAAAGTGCTCTATTGGGATGATATAGACCTCTTAGTACCATTTTAGGCAGTTAAAATAAAGTTAGGATTCTTTAGGCGTGTCTTGGTGTCTTCTTGATGCTTGTTTGGGCTCGCTGTGCCGTTGCAGGGTGAATTTGAGGTGATTGGGCTCCTCCCCAATGGGACTGAGTGATGGATCAGAATCTAAACATCAAAATCTTTAAATGTTCTGCACCCATACAGCAGAAGAAGTGGATGCATGCATCTTTGTGGCAGCGTGTTGCTGTGTGTTTGCATGGAAGGAGGAAGCTGCTGTGTGCGTGCAGTTGTCAGAACACACCGACTCGCTGTTTGGATCACTCCCATCTTGATGAATGGAGACAGTAGCTTGTTGTCGTTAACGGCCGGTCCCTTGGGGGCATTTTGGTGGGAAAACTAACTTTCTCTTCTCCTCCCCACTGTGTCCTTTTCCCTCCTCTCAATTAAATCTTTTCCTCCTCCCCCCTCCTCTGTCATTTACTGTCTCTTTTTCTTGTTAAATTTCCACCACTCTCTGCCCACGACTGAAGGGAACTCCCTTTCTTTTCTGTAGTTTATCTTCTTTCTTCCACATCAGCAATCTATCTCCCCTTTCAGCTACTGCAGATTAGCTTGCAACACAAGCATGAGCAAAAATTATTTTTCTTTCTCTCCCTTCTCTGTAATTTTCTCCTTTTGCGAGACTGTCCACATTTTCTTTTTGATGGGCTTTAAAACCACAGCCATCATTCTGTTATTTCTCCCTCTTTCCATTTGCTTCCACATCTCTTTACTGACAAAAACTTTTCATTCTGACTCTCAAGGCTCTCCTCTTATGATGGCAGCATTGTCACTCTTTGTCACAGGCCTCTCTGCTTGTCCTGCACTTTTTTTTTTAAAAAGTCTTTTTTGCAGACAGGCTCGCTCTGTAAGCCCCTGTAGCTCCGGAGCTGTTAGCTGGCAGGATAGCAGTGGAAAACTGGTATTAAGAGAGCAGGAGGGAGGAGGCGACCCAAAGATAAAAACACACCAGAACATATGAGTCACCCTAGCTGTAAGCTAGCATGCTGCGATCGGTTTACTGGCACCAGGACGGTGGTGGCCATGTTGCTATGTAATTAAACATACAGCAGGCAAGGCTTCTTGATTCATATGTTCCAAATTATATGCTCCCACAAATTCATTCAGAATTTGGTGTTTCTTAGTTTAAGACGAGGGTTGTGTGTTTCACATACTGGGACTCAGTCCCTCCTGCTCATAGTGGAAAGCTATTTCTCTGCTAGTCACATTGATGCCTTCATGTCAGTGTTGGATTTCAGGGCGTAATTTCCATTTGACCTTTAGCACACATAATTGCTGCCAAACAGCCACTGTTTGACTCCCTAACCTCCCAAAGAAAAGCAAGGCAGAGAAAAATGGAGCTAATTTTGGTGGTTTAGTTTCTGAAAGTAAATACTGTTCGTGTCAGATCATTGCTGTTTAAAAATGCTTCCCGATAATGTTGTTTCGATGTGTCCTTCTGTAGCCAGGCAACCACAGGTTTTGGCCTGGCCAGGATCCTCCTGCATGCTTGGTTGTCACCCAAAGGGGAAGTGGAGTTGGAGTGTGGTGGGCTGCTTTCATTGGTTTTCCAGGCTTGGTGAGCCAAGCCATATTTGGTGTGTGAAGGTTACAGTAGCAGTTTATATTTAGATGCTGGACACTGTGGTTTTAGATTGACCTATTAAGGCAGTGCAACACACAGCAAATTGGTGATCATCACTGGATGTGATGCTTCAGTATCTGCAAAGCCAAAGTTTGAAATGTGCAGGTAAGACAGTACTGTATTGGCCTAAACATAGGACCAAGTCTATCAGAGATACCTTCAACCCAGTCAGGAGAGAGTCCTCATTGGTGACACCTGCTTGTAATGTTATCAGCCCATTCAATCCATTAAAGTCACTCCCGTACTTATTGCCAGCAGGCAGCTTCCTCCACAACATGCAGGCTCAGCAGGCTTTTATCACCTCATTTTTTGTGGTTTGGCTGCCCTGCTAAAAAAGAAATAATGGCATAAAGTAGATTACTGGGATTTAAACCCAAACCATCCTAACTCTAACCATAACTAAACAGTGAGGGAAAACCAGACTTGAAGTAAAAAAAAAATGCAAAAATCAGTGCAGAAGTGCCTAAAACCTCTATTCTGATTAATAGCCAGTAGGGGGCAATGTATCTGGTTGCAAAAAGAAGACGGCATGTATAGTAATATGAGAAAATGACTGTACTGCTCCTTTGATCTCTGACCTCAGTAAATAGTTTCCTGATGAAGTGTGGTCTCAGTCATTAGTTTCAAGTCTTGTTTAAACCACATGAAGTTCATTTTTAGAAACTATAGTCAGAAAGGAAGATAAACCAGGATATGTTTACTGGCTAGCTACTAGTCAACCACAAATCGTCACCAATGAGCATGCAGTGTTTCCCAGTTTTCCAGTCAGATCCACCCCTCTCTCTCATCAAGTTTCAAAACACCAAGACACCAAAATGCTCAACTCAAGGCTTCACTGACCAATGGGTGGCTATATCGATATTTTATATAGAATTTATGGTTAAAACCCACCCTTTTAAAACAACCCAGCAGAAGTTTGATTTGTACCTATTTATACAACCACTAGAGGTCTCCTAGGGTTTGTGTTTGGGATCAAAACACATGATGATGAACGTCAAGGAAGTAAGTAGAGAAGCTATTGTAATTCATCATGAAGCCTTCAGATTCTCCCTCAGGTTAAACTGGTCAAACCAAACATTTCCGTGGTCGACCAACTCTCAGTGACTCGAGATGAACACACGCTTTCAGTGTGTTCATCTCGAGTCACTGAGAGCTCGCCAGCCAAGCATTAAGGATACAAATACTCCAGGAACGCTTCCAGAGAAAAATGTGGTCTCACATTCTGGTCATTACGGTGATTCCAGGTACACCGATGTGCTCAATGCAGCATCAAATATCCTTTGTTTGGTGTCACTGTTCCTACAAGAGTCATGTGGTTCAAACGCTTGAAATCTCGACTTGGAAGGAGGCCTTCCATGTTATTCCTCTCATCTCAGGCTGATTTTATTTCCGTCTCCTCTTCAGGCTGTAGCGTTCGGCGTCGCCACCACTTCAAAAGAAGGACACTCTATACCACTCTATACCACGTCTCTCATTATCCCCGAGCAATGTGTTTAAGATTTAATGGCTGGTGTCGGCACTAAAGCTCGTTAGCTGGATATAGATAGCTAATGTTTTATTCACCAAAGAAAAAGGGCATAATTGCTGACCTAGGGACAGGCGAGGCCTCAGCCGAGTCGTTCATCTTTAAGGACGCACTCAGCCTGTCAGGTTCCCCCGATGAAAACAGCCGGTGGGAAACTGAGTCCATCAAACAGAAGAGCAAATCGAATTGTGGTTGAGATCCTTTTATTCACATCTCAGAAGAAATGATGGGAGCTTAACTTTGGGTGGCATGTGTTTAATTGTCCATTTTTTTCCCTCCATTGTAGCCGTGTCACAATGGATTTAACAGTGTTCTCATTTGGCCCACAGCTCTGTCTTTAGTTTACTCTTCACTATGAATCACAACACTTTGTTGAGTGTCTAACTCTGGTCACACAGGACTAGCCACATAATACTGCAAGCACAGCTTTCTCTTTTGTCACTTTTTGTGATTTAATGTCATTTATTTTTTTGTCAGTAGATGCAGCAAATCACAGCTACCGATGTAATTCAACACCGAGACAAGTGTGTCTGTCTCGGTGTAATGTAACTGAGCAGGTGGTCCCATCCACAGCCCATGTGCTCGTGATACATACGGCATACATTTAAGCTGCTTTAGCATGCCTACAGTTGCTGCTGCCCCTGCAAGCCACTTTGCAACCTGCCCCCACCCCAGATCTGTGTTCATGCTGTGTCCGACGTATCCGATGTCATGTTGGGACATGCTGCTGCTGCTACCCCTGCATTAGGGAGGCCTAAACTGCTCTCTTCTGTTTCCCCTCACCCCTAACTGGTCGCGGCAGATGGCTGCCCCTCCCTGAGCCTGGTTCTGCCGGAGGTTTCTTCCTGTTAAAAGGGAGATTTTCCTTACCACTGTCGCCAAGTGCTTGCTCATAGGGGGTCGTCTGACTGTTGGGGTTTTCTGTCTAACACTGTAGGGTCTTTACCCTAAAATATAAAGCGCCTTGAGGCGACTGTTATGATTTGGCGCTATATAAATAAAATTGAATTGAATTAAATTGAATTAAACTGTGACCGAACATGCGATACAAATGTCCACAAATATTGCATCACAGCCCGTCTTCCTGTACCGTGATCCCCATGTGGGTCAGTTAATGTGTGGTTAAAGCATGCAAAACTGGTGAAATCATGATATTTTTGCCTTGTTTTTGTTATTCGCTCTCTCTAAAGAAAAAAACAAACCCAGTTCACAGCAACAGCATCTAGGTTACCCCCGGGCAGGACCCATGCTCTCCCCGTGCTTACACAGATTTTCACCGGAAACTAGTTTCTTCTGCCATCAAAACACATGGCAGGTTAACCCTATCCATCAGGGCTCAGGAAGTAGTCGCAAAAGAGATTCTTAATCTCAAAAGTTTCACTTCTTGGTAAAATAAAGGTTAATGAGTATAAACTGTGGTCTAAAGATTGAGGTATAAACAGATTTTGGAGCATCATTACGTGCCTCGCAATAAAATCTAAAAATTTATATTGATATTTAAACGATTAGCCCACTGACAGATAAATCAGCCAATTTTGGATGTTTGGGAAACTGTGACGGCCATTTTGTCCCTTTATAAATACATAGTTGTTAAAAGATGCCATACATCTCATAGTTTTCTCTACAGACTGTTTATAAAAGATGGACGGAGCTTCCAGGTGTAAAAAGTGAAGTCAATGTGGATGTGACTTAAACCTGCATTCTTTCTAATGGCCAGCAGGGGGCGACTTCTCTGTCAGCAAAAAGACTTACAGTTGTATAGAAGTCAATGGGAACCCAACCCTGGGCTGTGACCTCAGCAGACACTTTTCTGATGACTTTAGGGACTCAGTCGCCCCCCATGAGAGTCAGAAAGGAGGATAAACCAGGCTTTATTGGCTAACAACTTAGCCAGTGAGCATGCAGTGTCCCTTAGTTTCTGAGTCAGATCCACCCCTTGCTCATCACACACCAGGATGGCGACAACGAAAAAGAGGCTTCACAACAAGACTTCACTAACCAGCGGGTGATGTCACGGTGGCTACGCCCAAATTCTGTTTGCTGTCTGTGGTTGGATCTTTTTAATTGTGGCTGTAAGACATTTTTCCTTTTATGAGTAAAAAAAAATTTGAATAACCTTGTGTTTGTGCATGAGTAAATTGAATAAGACAGAGAGATTAATACTAATGAACACAAAAAATTTGCAAGATACAAGGTGAGGAAAGGTGGGGTTCCAGGAAAGATCATTTGAAAATGAAATTTAAGAGACAAAGGTGAAAAAAAGAGAGAATTCAAAGTTTGTTGGGAAGGAGGTACCTGTGTCATTTTAGAGGACAGCTTTAGAGAGCAGATTTGTTTCATCTGTGGATCGACTGACAGGAATTTAGGGCAGTCTCTATTCTGAGGAGTGTGTGTTTGTGTGCGAGCGCTGCAGAGAAAGCTGAAGATGTGGGTGTGTGTGTGTAGGTGTGTGTGTACTCATGCTGCTCTGCCTTCCTCGTGAGGCTGAGAGTAAAGAGATAGTAGAGCATTTTCTACTGGTGAGGATATTCACGGTGTGTGTGTGATGTTGGTGAGTAATTCTGGTGGGGCTGCAGCATTAGTCAGAGCTGAAAGCGAGAGTCTGCGAAAAACGAGCCACATGCTGAGACCGAGATAACGCACACGCACACACACACGCACACACACATTTATTGTTTCAAGCACACAGTACACGTGCATGCACATTATATACTGTGTGTGTTTGTGTGCAGTCTTTCACTTTCTGCTTTGCCCTTCCAGCTCAACTTCTCTCCTTTTCACACAAACATCTGTCTCCGTGGGACTTTGTTTACACTCCATTTTATTTTTCTTGCTCGCCGTGTCCGGCGTAGCGCGGTAGGAAGCGAGGCTCTGTCGTGTTTGCTAAGTCGAGTCTGCTCCTCGGACGGCTGCTGCAAAGGCTGCAAGCTGTGTGCTCGGCTCCTCGCTCGCCTTCCAGTCGTCCTTGTCATAGCACAACACACTCTTCTCCAACCTTTTTTTTTCCCTGCTTCTCACACTCCTCTTCTTTTTTTTCTTGAGCAGGAGCAGCTGATGCACACACATCTTTCTCTCCCCTTCCTTTGAATCTCTCACCCACACAGCTGGAATCCAACAATGGCCGGCTTCTGGTGGCTCTGCAGTAACTGCTCGTTATTGTAACAGCTAAAAAAGAAAGAAAGAAAGAGAGAGAGAGGTAGAGAGACAGAAGGAGAACTGTGGAGGAGAGCTTTATGAGTTTGCTGGAGGCCTTGGCGACCAGGTTTGCCACAGTGTGTGTGTGTGTGTGAGAGAGACATAAAAAGGGCGTACTTTAGCACAGGTTTTATACCCTAGAGCCCTCTTCATCATCATACTTTAACGACTTTATAATAGGAGTGTATGTGTGGTTATGAGTGTGTGTAACGTGCACACACGTATCTGATTGTTTGGTGTTGTTTCCTTGTGTGTGTAACTGCAAACTTCTGCGCAGCAGTCGCAAACATTTTAATGACTTTTTAAACTCCCGCAGCCCATAATGTCTTCCTGATGCAGCCGATTCCTGTGGATCCCACATTGATCCTAAAATAGAGCCTATTAATAAGAAGGGTATATTTTTCCTGGAACGTTT
This sequence comes from Paratilapia polleni, assembly GCA_015106735.1. Lineage (NCBI taxonomy): Eukaryota > Metazoa > Chordata > Actinopteri > Cichliformes > Cichlidae > Paratilapia > Paratilapia polleni. Next base: position 14,922 of record VUQI01007284.1, on the reverse strand, counting down.
TTCATCTGTGGGAATCTACGCTCCCGTTCGACTTTATTACCACAAAGTGAAGATCTCATAACTCACCTTAAAGTGGCGTGCTCTGTTTTGGGCTTCAGCTGAAAGCATGCAGAGTTTCGGGTGTGCATTATGGGTTTTATAGTCGAGGATGTGTTAATTATGTCACAGTTTATAATGCAGGTAATGCATAATAACTGCAGATGGCAGCTGTTTGGAGATTAAGGTGAAACCCTGACTTTTCTTTTTAATCATATTGAGCACAGAAGATCGTGTTTGATGTTTTAAAGGATGCATTCAGCCAAATTACAAAACAACACTTTCTCTTCACTTACCTCTAGAGTGGTGTGTAACTAAGTAGCTTTATTTCTACGAGTGCAGTTTGTATGATGATTTTCAATGTTGTGGACATGTCATGAGGTGAGGAAAAAGAGGAAGAAGCCCAAGCTTGCCAAAAAGAGCTCCAATACTGGTTAAAGCAACGAATGTTTACGCAGGTAACCTCTCGCAATCATGTGAATAAGTGCACATTAAAGCTGAACTTTAAAAGGAAGAGCGTCGGTGTCATTACTAACAGTCTTTTTCAACCATTTGATCACATGTTAAATGCTGTGGGGCTTTGAGCTTCTTGCAGACAGGTTTCCGCTGATGTGAAAGGCCAAACATGAACCTAACGAAGCAGCTTTGGTACTTAAACCTAAAGAAACTGTGCCAGAAAACAAAAATAATCCTAAAATACTGAACTGTATAAGGTACGTTTCAAAATAATGGTCCTATGCAGAACATAAAGCCCTAGTCTCCTGGGTAAAAGTCCAGGGTTTAGTCCCTGCCCCCAACATGACTTCATTTGAATGGTGACTGTTGGTGGTCTTTATACGAACCCACCTGTCTTCCTACAGTAGAGGCTGTACATCAGAATCTGCAAACACTCATGTCATTTTGGGAGTTACTGGTAATCGACCTGTTCTGCTGTTTCACAGGTTTGATGTAGCTGAGTGAAAAACGAGGGTTTAAACTTTGTCAGGGAGTCCTATCCCATCTAAATCTAGTCATGATTCCTAATTGCGACACTTTTTGACAGCTTCAGTTTTAACCCGTTAATTAATTGAAGCCTTTCTCTCTCTCTCACACACACACACACACACACACACTGAAGTCCTGCATCTATCCAGGACGTACCAGACAGAGGTGCGTGTTATACAAACGTCCGTGTGGTGTTGGGTTGCTTCAGTGTGCAAACAGCATAGCTTATAATCCGATGCATTTACAGCTGCTGAGTGGTTATTTGTGCTGCCTCATCAGCCCGACTGGATTCTCCTGAAATTGTCCGGAGTTCATGTGTGAAAATGGCCTGAGCGGTGTGCGATGTATAAATCGACGAATTCAGGAAGCAGCCTTCGGATCAAATCAAATCGCCTTTAAAACTCGTTTTCAGATCTCAAAACTTTTCCATTTTAAAAATGTGGTTGTTCTTTTTTTGTGATCTAGCTGACATTTGGGAGTTGGAGAGCTTGCGGCCCTCACTGCTCACATATTTCCAATTCCTGGACTGCACTCTGAGAGCGTGAGTGTGCCTGCTATGGAAAGAGGCCCTCAAATGAACTTTTAACATCAGAAAATAAGCTCTAAAATGGATTTCCCCTCGTAAACATCCACCTGCATTTTGGCCACCCAGAGCCCCCCACCCACTCGTTCTATAGCTCATCCATCCATCCATCCATCCATCCTCATGTTTTCCACTGGAAACACTCGACTATGCCAGGCAGCCGTTCCTCCCTCGCCCTCTCCTTCCTCCCCTCACTCTCTGAATGCAACCTTTCTCACTCACCCCATGCAGGGTTTCTCTCAGCTCACTCCACTTCTCCCTTCTTCACATTTCCTTTCCTTCTCCCCCATCATTTCCCCTCCTTCATTCCTTCTCTTCCTCCGTTGATGCTCCCTCCATCTTCCTTCCTCCCATTCCGAGTATCATTTCACCCCGAGTCATCATATCACATCACTATGCTCCGGCTGCACCTCCTCATCCTCTTCCTCCTCCAAAATATGAGTCTTATCTGTTGAGCTGTCACCGGGTCTGTGGTAACAATGGACTCCTTTCTCAGCGTTCGCCTCTTGCTGCAACAATGAGCTGCTTTCTTTCCGCCGAGAGACTCGACGCCTCCTCGTAATATCTCTGTGTTCAGGAGATCTCTCCCTCATTTTCTCTCTCATTATTCTTGCTTGACCTCTCTGTTTCTTTCTTCCTCTCCATTCCTACTTCCTCCTTCCTTTCTTTGTCAGTATCAGTCTATCTGCCTGCCTTTCACTCTGTATCTAAATCCCACTCTTTGAACTTCTTTGAAAGAGCTCTGTGATTGCATGTTTCTTGGGGTAATAAAGGTGTGTGTTTTTGTGTGTGTGTGTGTGTGTGTGTGTGTGTGTGTGTGTGTGGAGGCTAATCCAGTCTTTCATAAAGGTGCGACGTAGCTATGCGCCATATTACCAGGTCATTAGTGCATTGGGCGTGAAGAGTAGGAGGACAGAAAAGTGTGTAAGACAAGTTAATTATATGTCATACTGGCTGTGATCCTGAAACACATATGGAGTAAGAATATTGAAGGAGGACATGAACAGGTATTAGTGGATGCCCATTTTTTAACAATATGAACAACATGTTTATGCCCCGTTTAAACAGGAGCGAGCAGTGAAAATGAAGGGTGTCTGGGCTCAAAGTGGAGCTGCTACTCTTCCAGAAGAAGCCAGCTGAGGTGGTTCAGTATCTGACCAGGATGCCTCCTGGACGCTTCCTAGGTGAGGTGATTCAGGCATGTCCAACTGGGAGGAGATCCAGGACATACTGGAGAGATTATGTTTTGGTTGGACTTTGATGTCCCCCCAGTGTAGGTGGAGGAGGTGGCTGGGAGAGGAAAGTCTGCTTAGACTGCTGCCTCTGCAACTCTGACCGAGATAAACAGCAGAGACTGGATGGATGGGATGGATATTAATGCAATTTATGTTTAACTGTGTGTGAATTCTGTCTCTTTGTGTGTTGCATGCTGAACGTACATGTTTGGACTGTCACAACCACGGCCTCTCTGCCCCCGGATGTCAGCACTATTAACCCTGTGATATGGTCTGATCAGTGATTTTGAGCCAAAGAGAAATTTCCACGTACAAGTAAAGTTTGTAGATGAAGCTGGTGGATTAAAAGATTTGGTAGCATAAAATAGAAATGCTCAGCTAGAGTAGAAACACCTCATTAAAGAGCTTGTTAAAGTATCCACGTCCATATTTATATGTCAAAGATCAAAGAAGATGTTTAAATATAAAACTTTCAAATTGGATTTTACATCGATGAAGATTCTCCTTCTCTACAGCCTCAGCGCTGTGCTCACCCTCTGTACCATTAACCATCGGCACTGCGGCTGCTCCGCGATCCGTCTCTGACTTTTTGTCCGGGCTGTAGCGGCGTCTCACTTCAAGCTGCAGCGACTGTAACTCCAAACAAAATAGCTGAGACGGCAGAGCGCGAGCAAGCCCAGTGATGCACAGTGAAATAAGGATGATGCCAGTGATATGCAATAATGTCTCCTAGTGTTTCATGCCTGTCGCTCAGACAGACTTCAAATACATTTTCTGCCTAGTTTGTTGCAGCACGGCGCCCATCACTGCGGCTTATAGCACTGATAGTCATGGTGGCTTTGTGGCTGACGCATGTGTCAGCAAGGAAAAATAAGACGATGAAACAAGCCCCAACTTTGATGAGATTATCACGTATTTCGTTTTAATTAAGTCTTTTAAGTTGTGGGGAGAGGGATGGATGCCGCACTTGGCTGGTGGTGACAGCCAGACCTCTTTATACATGTCAGTGATTCATTCTTTGAATCAGCCATAATGCTCCTATCTCTGAGGGGCTTGGGTGTTTAAAAGCATCAACATTAACATTAATTGTACATGCTGCTTAAAACAATTGTGTTCATTCTTAAATGTTAACACTCAAAATGGCTCAGATCTTTCTGGACTTGAATGATTTCTGTGCAGTAAAGTTCTTGAGCAAGGCATTTAACTGGTGCTCTGAAACGTTGTCATCCTGCTCGGCCAGTGCTTGTTGCTTCTGTAAGGTATGTTTCTGCCCTCTGTTGCCCTTGCCTCCACCTTAATAATGTCCCAGAAAGTAGTTTAGTCACCTCCATTCTCCTCCTCCAAATAAATCCTCCAAAATGCAAGTTTTTCTGAGGGGCTTAGGCTGTAACCTTGCCAGAGGTGTGTGTTGTACGGGAGGAAGAAGGGAAGCCAGAGGAGCCTGTGAGAGCACACGATAACCTTTAGGGCCAAACATCAAGCTCCTCTACACTGAAGCCTTGTGCCAGGAAAAGATATGAAATATTTTTCTTGACATTTTGAGGGGATTTGATGTATTTTCATGTTCTTTTAGGGAGACAGGAAACTACACGCTCTCTGCTGGGTTCAAGTAGGAGTTAAGAAGGTGCTGTGGTGTTTTTGTTTTACCACACATCGAGCCGAGAACGTTGATTTGGAGAACAGTGCTTTTCCGTTTACAGCTTTGGGGAATGTGCCGTGAAGGGGATACGCTCACCCAATCGCAGCTGGAATCAGTCCTGTACAGCAAGTCTTTGTGTGTCCTTCAGGTCAGGAAGAAAAGCTGATGTTGTTTTTGGTAAATAATCACTTTTTTATTCACACAGCTAATAGGAATTGTGAAGTGATGTAGTAGCTGGCCAGCAGCTTATCATTCAACACCACCTCTTGTTGTGATCTTTTATTTTCTTTTTCACCCTCTTCATTTTCTCCCTACATTTCTTCGCCATGTGGTGCACATCTGGTAGCAAGTTGAGGTGAACTGCTCGGGAAGATTTTTATATTTCACCACGATGACCAGGATTTTTCATGCATATAACAATAGTGCCACTCACCAGAAAGGTTTAAACATCTTCCAAAGGGAAATCATCAGGACTGAGATAAATATATTCTGAAGTGGGCTTTAATTTACTCGAACACTTTTATTTGTTAAATGTGCAAAAATAACAGGAAAATGCATCGACTTCTGGTAAGTAAAGTGATACTGACTCACTGCCTAAAGGCCCATTATGAGCCAGAAAAAACCCTGCGTGACGAAACAAAATAACATTTCATTTCCTCAGGAAAGCCTAGACTTTGCGATCGGTTCATTTCTCAGTGAATAGCTCCAGTTTTATTTTTAAGGCTCACATCAGTCGCTGCTGTTTACATGGCTAATGGTTAACCAGTATTTACATCATCCATTCATCCATCCATCCATCCATCCATCCATCCATCCTCATCATCCTAATCATGTGAAGAATGTGAAAATCTTCTGCAGTCTACCCAAACCTTTAATTACGACTCTGATCATCACACAAGAGGAAAATGAACCATTTCCTTTGTGTTTTCTTCAGTTCGTTTTGATCTTCAGATGGTTCACTTGTTGAACTTGATTTTCCATCAACAGCTTTACTTTCCAAATTCTGACCTTTCCAACGAGTTCAGGATCAAAAATACCAAAAATGAAAGAAAAGTAATTGTTAAACCCCATGTTCTTGTTTCATTAGTTCAGTTTCTTTTTAAAACTAAAACCTGAAAATGAACTAAATTACAGAACCCGAATCCAAAGTCTTTTAGGACTCCAGAGGAAGATTTTAATAGACTAATCTGTTTAATTTTGGAATCAGTCCCAAAGGATGTTATCCTATAGAATGTTATAAAAATTAAACCAAAAGGATTAACATTTGATTCAGCCTATGAAAGTACATTTTAAGGTTTGTCCTCGGATTAAATCACATAAACGTTTAAAAGGTGCAACTTTTAAAATTATTAATTTAATCTTGTAGGAATTAAGAATTTCAGTTAATGTCTGTTTTTTAAATTTATTTTTTTGTTTTTGGTAAATGACCTTTCAGGGCCCACTCTTCACAGCTCACCAGGGGGCCGCACCCCACCCTTTGGGAATCACTGTGCTTGAATTTAACTTTGACCTTAGAAATAATGTGTAACAATGCAGGACAGGAAATAAAATCAAAATGACCTTATTGAAGAAAGAATTTTAAGTGGAATAAATTAAATGTAAGTCTGATATGAATTTAAATTATTACTGTATTTGTTTTAATGTCCTGTTAATGATAGTTAGTTAGTGATATTTTCATTGAAGCTAATAGAAGAGAACACGATACTTGCTCGTTTGTGTGGCTCTTTTGTGTTTGTTTGGAGGACACCAGGATGAACAGCAAAGTTTGGTGCTATTGGGGATCCTATACTGTACTAACACGGTACAGCTGTGATACTTTGATGATATAAAGGACCTGATAAATGAAATTATCACCTATTGTTTTTTCCTCACATTCATGTTTAATTAGCAGCTCATAAGTAAGTGATCATTCTTCTGTTTTTCGGATGTAAATTAAGTAATTTACTGAGCAATTAGACAACAGTTAGGATGAGATTACTGCCTGACAGCTCGGTTGTCCTCCATCGTCTCTTTGTGATTTAATTTGCAGTTTGAAGTTTTGAGTGTGTAGAACACTTTGTGACAAATTCAATGAGCTGGAGGAGCCGATTTTTTTGTTTCTTGATTTGCAGCCATCGACCCTTTCTCTGATATTTTGGCCATCCGTGCTGCTTGCTGGGTGGCGTCACAGAAGGCTGTTGGTTTCAAAAAGCTGGTGTTGGGAAGCTAAAGTGTCATTTATAACAGGCCCTGCATGCTTTTCTGTAATCTATAATTATCGAGGTGGACAGGACTGTAGCTAATGTTTGTGTTTTCCTGCGGTAATAATTTTCAAGCTGAATCATGACATCCACAAATTAGCTTTTGTCTGCCGGTGAAAAGGACTGTCAGATTTTAATCATGAAATTTTGAAATGACAGCAGAAAAAAAAAAGGAAGGCAAGAATAAAGAGGAGAACATGGTGTCAAAGGAAGAAAGAGAGGGAGAGGAAGAACGAGCAAGATGGGGAACTGAGTCCAAGAAAAGCAGGCGAGGCAAAAAGAAAAGGCAGGAGGATATAAATAAAATAATTGGAACAGTTTATTTCCACTATGTCCCTTTGCTGTTTCCTCTACTTCTGGAAAAAAGGAGGAGATCCAAGAGTTTCTAAGAAAAAGAGAAGAGGCTTGAGGGTGCTTGTCCAGTGGGGGCATGAGGGGGATTGCTGTGGGTATTTAAAGAAATTGTTATCCATGAGGGGGTAACTTGTAAAAGCCCAGCTCCTGGCAAGGCCGACATGTGCACACATTTGATTTTTGTCTAGGTGGCCACATGCGCTGTACGTCTGATGGAAAATAGGCTTCAGTGTGTAGCTACGTGTGTGTGTGTTTTGCTGTTTGCATGTCTGTGTGTGTGCTTATGTGTGTGTTTTCCCCCGGCAATGCCTGTGTGCTGGTTAGAGCATTAATGATGTGTCTAGGGAGCGCTGCTTCTACATAATTTATCAACCAGGATTTATTAGCCGCAGAATTAACTTGTAGGGGCTTGTGTGTGTGTGTGTGTTGAGGGGAGGGTTACAGGATGCATTTGCTCTTGTTTTTGAATTTATGTGCACGGATGCATTGTCACTCCCCTGTGATCCATTTCTCTCCATCAGCCTCCTGCCATGTGGGCGTCCCCAGCCATATAATTGGCCAAGTTATTTTAATTTTAGTCGGGTTTAAATTACAATTCCAAGCACCGCTGTTGAGTGCGTCTGTATGCGTTGAAGGAGGAAGGCTTAAACTGGATTTATGGGTGACGTAGGGGTTATGTTGATGCCGCCGCAGATGCCTATGACAAACTATGATTTATACTTAAGTGTTGACATTCCTGGTTGACTGCTAGCAGTACGAACACCGAGGGGAAGTTTCAGTTACACAAAGAAACCACGTTTATGTCAGGTTAATTGCAGGATTAAAGTAGAGATTTCACAAAAATTATTTGCCTTCTGTTACTATGAGAAAGAAGGCAACAGTACCATTGGACTGCTGTCAAAACTGACCAAAAATCACATCTGATTAGTAACTAAACCAAACCATATCACGTTACATCTACATCTCCCTCTCCAACCCCATCTTTAGGATGTTTTGTAGACACATGCTACAACTGTTAAGCTAGTTAATGTATGTAATTGGCCTACTGTTATTTGTATATTGAACTATCCATTAATTCCTTTTCTGTGTTCTCTTCTATCTTCCAGATTACAGAGATGGGTAAGGACTCCCTCCCAGAGTGGCTACACTGGGATGCCAGCAGCAGAATCCTGCAGGGTCTACCTTTGGAGGAGGATAAAGGTGTCCACTACATCTCCGTATCCATCTCCAACCACAGTAAATCCTCCTCATCTTCAGAGGTGTTTTCCATCGAGGTGCACCCTGAAGATCATCTGGATGTGGATTCAGCCCAGCTGACATCCAACCAAGCTTCCACCGAAGATGATGTCCAGCCGTTCATGTGTGGCAACGAGGAACCAGTCACAGTGTTGACGGTGATCCTGGATGCTGATTTGACCAAGATGAGCTCAGAACAGAGGGTGGAGCTCCTGGATAACATGAGAAGCTTCTCTGGTGTTGGACTCCAGCACATGAAGATACTCCCTGTGGTCAACAACAGGCTGTTTGACATGTCTGCATTCATGGCTGGGCCTGGGAATGCCAAAAAGGTGAGTGAGTGCATAAATAAAAATGCAATACTTAGTGAATTGCTAAACATCTAATGATCAATTTTAATGTCTCTCCAGGTGGTGGAGAATGGCGCTCTGTTGTCCTGGAAGCTCGGCTGCTCACTGGACCAGAGCACAGTCCCAAATATCAACAGTGTTCAGGGTCCTGCAAAGGAAGGCACAATGTCTGCCAAACTGGGCTACCCTGTGGTGGGCTGGCACATTGCCAACAAGAAACCCCATGTCCCCAAACGGGTGAGACGGCAACTAAACAACACTCCAACACCTGTTCTGGCTGTGCTTCCTCCAACAACTGTAGTGGAGCCACCAGTGAGAATTATTCCAACCCTCTCCTCTCCCTCTATTGCTACACCAACTGAAAGCTCTGCTCCCCCCGTAAGAGGCCCCGTCCCGCTTCCAGGCAAGCCTACATCCAGATTCCGTGACCCTATTGCCCACACCCCGACTACGGGACCTGCCCCACCAACAAAGGTCTTGGAGAGAACCAGCACCATTTCTATCCAGCCATCCACATCCAGGCCTATGTATGTAGAAGCCACTGCCACACCATCCACACCATCCACACCATCCACATCTACCAAAAAGACGACTACCAAGAAACCCAGGAGGCTCAAGACAACCACACCAGCTTCCAGAGTGCCAAAGACCTCCACACCAAAGCCCCCTAGACGCACCACGCCATCACCAGATCCATACAATGAGAAGCCCGTCTTGAGGAACCCCATCGACCAGGTCAACGCGCTTGTAGGTACATATTTCGAAGTGAAGATCCCATCTGATACATTCTTTGACAAAGAGGATGGAACAACAGATAAACTGCGTTTAACCCTTAGACAAAACCACAATGAAGTGGTTCCAGAGGGCTCCTGGATCCAATTCAACACCACCAGCCAACTCCTCTATGGTCTGCCTGATGTCCACCATGTGGGAAAACATGAATACTTCATGCAGGCAACTGACAAAGGTGGTCTTAATGCAATTGATGCTTTTGAGGTTCGCGTTAACCGCTGGCCGACCAATGACAAAACCCCTGTGATATTTACGGCCCGATTCGAGGGTGAGCCACGGTCAGTAACAAATGACATCCACAAGAAGATCCTGTTGGTTAAAAAGCTGGCATATGCCCTCGGGGACCGCAACAGCAGTACGGTGAGTCTAAGGAATATCACCAAAGGGTCCATTATGGTAGAGTGGACAAACACCAGCCTCCAGCAGCACCCATGTCCAAGGGAACAGATCGCAGTCATGAGCAGGACACTCGCCAATTCCGAAGGAAGACCCTCACAGGCCTTCAGGTACACTATGGAGCCTGAATTTAAACCACTGGACGTCAAGGTGAAGGGCAGGGCAAGCTGCGGAATGTATTCCTTTATCCCACCAGGAGAGATTGATATCCCAGAACCTCCAGCTGTCACTCCAGGTCTGGGATCAAGCCGGGATAGTGCAGATGACGTCTACCTCCATACGGTCATTCCTGCTGTGGTGGTGGCAGCAATCTTGTTAATAGCAGGAATTATTGCAATGATCTGCTACAGAAAGAAACGAAAGGGCAAGCTTACCATCGAGGACCAGGCCACCTTCATTAAGAAAGGTGTGCCGATTATCTTTGCAGATGAACTTGACGATTCTAAGCCACCTCCATCCTCCAGTATGCCCTTGATTCTCCAGGAAGAGAAGCCCCCACTTCCACCCCCTGAATACCCCAACATGGCCACACCAGAGACCACCCCCCTAAACCAGGAGCTGCTGGGGGAGTACACAGCTCTGCAAGATGACGACCCCAACGCGCCTCCCTACCAGCCACCACCTCCCTTCACTACTCCCATGGAGGGCAAGGGTTCCCGCCCGAAGAACATAACTCCCTACAGATCTCCACCTCCTTACGTGCCGCCCTAAGACTCGTTTAACCCTCCCCTGATAGGGCGGAGGGAGAGGATGCCTGAGGAACTGTGACGGTTTCCTTTCTGGTGTTTGTCTGTCTGGACATTTACAGGGAGAGATGACAAGAGGTGCTAAAGTACAAAACAGCTTCAAGTGACTTTGGTTTGGGATGGGGCGCAATGAGTTGGGTGGGCTTTAAAGTACACAGGGAGGGACTACTGTTTCAGTGGTAGCCCACCTACTACAGTGGCCTAAGACAAGCAAATTCTCATCAAACTGGCTTTCGGTTTGACCAGCTGGTCTGAAACAACTGGGAGATGTGCTCTCCCTTCCCAGCATTTTATTTTCTTCTGAGTTGATTTTGGATACTGGATTATTTTTCATCTTTAGCCCAAGATTATGATTCTTTTCTTTTTGTTCCTCTGGACTGAAGTGTTTGCGTAACAGCTCTTCTTCTGCCTGGCTTTTAAATAATGCGAGAAGACAGTGAACAGTCATCAGACTACTGCAGGCAACAACTCGTGTTTTTAATAAAGGGAGAGTGAGATTCTCTGAATATGGGGGGGAAAAAGCTATCACGAGGATCTCAAATCAACCCTGCAGACGACACAAGACAATGGGAGGCCGAAATGTGTGTGCTTGAATGAGTGGGCGTGTTTATTCAGATTCAATACGGTTTGCCTTTTAACACTAGTTGTCTGTTTTTATCCTTATTCACAATGTCTAGTAAAGATGAGAATAACAAGGTAGCCTAAACAGATTTAGAGATGAATAATAATTTTGTTTCATTGGTTTTAAAATTCACTGTATATCTGGAAGATGTTCTGATAGATTGTTATATTTTTTTTTTGGTGGTGGAAGAAATCTGGAAGAAAGGGACTGCCTCTCTAAAATAACCTGCAGGAGCTTTCTATTCCTATTTTTGTTTTTTTTAATTATTATATATAAAATTGGGAATATCACACTTACAGATGAACTTTCCTCCCAGCTGCCTTCATCCCTTCAGTACAGCTAACAGACTCAATCAGATGTAAGCAATGAGAAAACTCAGTTACATGAGGTTGACAAGAGGAAACTGAACTACTGTTTTTATTGAGATAAATTATTTAACTATCAGAGTTTAATGTGGAAGCAAAATATGTAGTTTTATGTGGATTGAAGTTGATGCAATTTGACAGGGTTACTTGAGGTTAACGTAGCAACACAAGTT
>VUQI01007283.1:33683-49666 GCA_015106735.1 Paratilapia polleni | reverse complement strand
CCCAAAATTGCTTTTTTTTTTTTTTTTCTGTTTTTTTTTTTTTTTTTTTGTTTTGTTTGTTTTTTTTTTAAAGTCCTGTTCACACAATCACTGTTTTTGAAAAATGTCTCCACATGAAAATGCAAAAAACAATGTCAAGCTCTCTCAAGAGCATGCCAAAAGCAACAAGTGGGGGTTATAACCTTAACCGAATAAAAATGTTGGCCAGTCAGAAGCCTAGGCAAACAATGACACAGTGCACAGTCTGATGTCAAAAAAAGAGATGAAGGCGCATACCTTTGTTTTCCTTGTCCACATGTAAATGCAGGAGCAGAGTTTCTGAAAATCTTCACCTAAAACAGCATTTATGTACGGACTAAAGGCCAAAATGCACAGAAAAAGCTATGTTTTCCTAAATACCCATGTACATGTGGACAGGGCCTAAAACACCTGGTAGTATTTAGCAGTTTTTGTTAATTTCTGGTCTAGTCTAATAATGCCAAGTGAATGTCATTTTTAAACCCTCTCAAGTCCCAGAGCTCTCTCCATTAACTTTCTATCACTTTCCTTTGTCTTCCTCACCTCCTCCTTTTGCTTTTGTTAAGGACAGTTTCAGCAGTTACTCCCATTGTTCCCAGGTCCACTATTTCAGCTACCGGGAAAACAAAAGCACCATCCTCTTCCTGTTTTGGTTTCACAATCAAGCCTTAATTTTCACAGGAGATTTTCTACCTGGTTGTAGACAGAACTACACAATGCAAGTGAGACTTATAGGCAACCGATTTAAACCCAGACGCTATTGTGCAATCAACATTTATTTCATCATGAAAAGTTAAACAAAAACCTTGCCTATTGCACATTTAATTGCATCAATGAACCTGAAATCAACATTTTGCTTTTAATTAACAGTTAAATTGCTTCCTTGATGGAGGATAAACACATTACCTCATCTTGCATGAGAAAGATGAAACAAGTCTGAAATGGAAGTGTTGCATACATTTCAGAAAGGGAAATTGATGACTGATATGTAGTCCGTGTCAGTGAAAACCAAAGCAGCTGACAGTCTCAGAGCGTTGAAAGGGAGAAAGCCAGTAAGACGAGTGTGTCAGATCTGCAGAGGGTGATGTCATAGCAGATTCCAGACGGACTGAGAGTGAAGCAGGTGTTACGACTGTGTCACTGCTCACAGTGGGAGGAGGGCACAAAACAACACACAGCACAGCTCATCTCTTACAAGCAAAGCACAGGAGAACAAGACCGCAGCCTCATTGCATTACTTCTTTCTGCTTTGCGCTGAATGGAAAATTAGCCAGTTTGTTTCTGGTTCCAGGTGGCTGGAGAACATAAGTACCATCCGGAGTGTTTTGAGTGCTTGAGCTGCAAGGTGGTTATTGAAGACAGGGATACCTACGCGTTAGTCGAGAGGTTGAAACTCTACTGGTAAGTCATCTGCACAAGCTGTTTGCAATAATGAGAACTGTTTAGAGGAGCCACATACAGAGAAGTTTTTGTAGCAACTGTAGGATCCTAACATACAGGTCTCAATATGTCGGCTGAATTTATAGTCTGTAGGTAAAGGTTGTAAATTTGTTTATATGCCACTCAAACAACCAGTGAGACATTCCATGAAAAATCTGTCAGTGCTTCCCAACTAAGCCCACCAGAATGAACTTTATTTATTTTCTACAATAAATTTAGAATGTTTAATGAAGCCATGCACATTTCTAGTTTCATACGTGGAATATTTTATTATCAAAATGTTGTGCTTTTTAATTCACATTACTTTTCCCAGCATTTTTGAGCCCTCATAACTGGATACCTGAAGTTATTACATCGATGTGATATGGCTAAACTGTTATGTAGAACATGTGAACATCAGTGTTGTTTCTGTTTCATAGCTATAAGTTACATTCACGAGTGTTAAAATATTTTTTTGACAGAGAAGTAGTCACGGCTTGGAGTCATATGCTATAACTTCTTTTGACCAGCCAGGTATTCCACATGATGACGATATGACCATGAAAAATGTCCCAAAAATGCACCTTTTGAACTTTTCTCCAGTGAATTATCAGCAAACAGATAAAACATCCAATGTGCCAATGCTTGTTTCTGCTACTCTACATTATAGACATTAAATTGGTGTAGTTTTGCTATTGAAACTGTGATATATCCCATGCTAAGAGTTAATAGAAAAAAACTCTGCTGAACTGAAATTAGATTTTTCTTTAGATTGTGATGCTTGGGGTGCGTGTAAACTTGATTTGGTTGCAGTTTTAAATAGTTTAAATGTGTTTTTCATTCCTGAAAATGTAATGTGGCTACTGACCTGTGGCTCAAAAATGCTGGAAAAAATAATGCAAATACAAATACAAAATATTAGGACCTACTACTATGCAGTTTGATGGCCTGTAATGCTAAAAATGTACATAATATGAAAGTAACATTTTTCATGCTAAAGCTATTGCACATAAAAATCACCTGACTCTGAGGGGTCAGATGGGAACTTTTTTCAGTTTTGATTGAGTTTATATGGAATGACCCAATAACAGAGGTGCATATGAACAAAAAAATCTTTTAAATGAGGTCTTGTCCCATCTGTCTCTAGAGCTCCTTACATTTAATTGTACTTCCCACTGGCAACAATGTCCTCAAAAGTTAATGTTCACCCACAAGTATGATTGCTCATGATTAGCTGGTCAGTATTGCATGACTTCCTGTTACTTTGAGTCCTCTGAACTTCTCCCTTCTCCTCTTGTGAACAGCGGAAAGTGCTACAAGCAGGAGGTTCTTACACCCATGTTGGAAAAACGCTCACACGACTCAGTCCTAGACTCCCTGCCCCACACGGTGACTCTTATCTCAATGCCTTCTGCAGCCAATGGCAAGAGAGGCCTCTCCGTGTCAGTGCTGAGGGATGTCAATGGCTTAGCGAGTGTTCAGGTCAAAGAGTAAGTGGGACCTTGTGGTGTCTGACTCCGTGCTTGCCTTTGCTGCTCTGTGGGAATAGCATGAGTAATGCTTTACGTAAGACTGATTATAGGTTGACTAAATAGCAGGTGTGTGTAAATAAGCCACTGAAAGAAAAAGTAGTTATTGACAGATTAATATCATGTATGAGTGTTTCAGTTTCAAGTCCCAATTAACTGGCCGATGAGCAGATAGACCTGGTAGTTTTTAAATCTGTACATTTCTTCTATAGTCAAGTTATTCATGCCGGTACTGTGTTGTTTTTGTTTTTTTTTTGTTTGTTTGGTTTTTTTTCCCCCAGGGTCAGAGGGATGCTTATTAGTCCAGAGGTTCGAAATGCCATCCATGTTGGAGACAGGATTCTGGAGATCAATGGCCTTCCTGTGGGGACTTTGATGGAGCAGGAGGTGGGCTTAAATATTATCCCTGATTCTTATGGAATGATAAATGAAATCATTCAAGCAAAACTAATTCGTTTCCTCATTAGTGTGATTCCTTGAGTGCACTTTTGCATAGCAATGTTGTTATACAACTGCTGAACATTTGATTTTTGACATTCTTCACATTCCTCCATCATTTATACATACTTAAATTGGCAGAGGAAGGTATGTGAAATGACTGCACTTATAGGCTCATTCCCACGATCTCAGCTTTGCACTGTGAAATTCAAAAGCAATCGTCATTCAGTGCTTTAATTTTTACATTGTTTTGTTTTGGAGTGGTTGTTCTTTTTTTCATATTTTCTTTTTTTTTTTATTAAAGAATTGTTCCTGTACACTGATTCAGAATTCCACCAGACAAATCAGATACAGATGTTTGCTACAGTGATTTGAGTATATAGTCCTTTTTTTGTTGTCTTTTAGTCCTATTTTTTAATCGAAATAATGCATAAATGAAAACAAATCAACAATAAAAAGAAATTCATGGCACTGCCTGACATAAAAATAACAGATCACCATCACCATCTTCTCATCTGTTCTCTTTGCAACTTACCCATTTTGAGTAGTTTGCTGTTGTTGAATGATACACTTACTCACAGAGTTGGATTTAGCTTTAAGGTTCTTCAGAAGTTAAGAGTGCAGCTCTTTCTTTACTCCTACCTGACTCATTAGTAGGTAACTTTTACTGTTCACACTCTGCAGTGAGTACCCAATTTAAAAACTCAGCAGACAGAGAGAGACACTGTTGTAACATTACATGAACTGGGCCTTTATTTCCTTTCTTGTAGAACAGTGAACATGGTGCTCAACATTTGGATAAATGTTACACTGAAACTTATGCATATCTACACACTCTGGTCACAGTAACTTAATCACTCCTGTCAGCACACACACATCACAGTAGCTCCGACTGTGTGCTGGGAGTGTTACCACTTACACACCAGAGTTGCTTACTTCCTACAGCACTGGACTTACGTCACACACAGGATTATTAAAGGGAAGGGCTGAGGCGGGAACAAGACTGTCACCACATGTTGTGATTTGGATAAGCAAATGCCCGACTCGAAGAACTGGAGTTGAATCAGGGATCTTTGACTGATGCCTCGAAGCATCAGTTTAGAATACAGCCATAATTTATATTTTTTGTATTTATTTTTATATTTTTTGTTGCATTGTATTGGCTGCAGTCAAGTAACCCTTAGATGGATAGCAAAGATAGCTTAAAAGAAATTTTTGTTGGATTTATTGTTAGAAATCCTGTAAAGAGTGTGATCATGGAAAATCTCTTAAACCTAGTTTTAATTTTTTATTCAGGTGGATGATCTTATTCACCGTACCAGTCACACGCTGCAGCTTCTAATAGAGTATGACCCAGTCAGGCATCGTTTGGACCGGCTAAGACTGGAATCACCAGGGAACCGGCTAGGAGTACCAGCCACCTCCCGCATGCGCATGTCCTCACCATCTGACACGGTGCTGGAGAGAACAGATGTGGTTGACGATGGCACACTGAAAAGAAGGTCTTTGAGGTATGTTAGAGCAGCCAAAAGGCATACAGCTTGCATATTGGCAGTCTGTAATGGAAAAGAGGTGAGGGTGCATTATTTTTAATAAACCATATTGTGTCTATTTCAGGCGCAGTAACAGCATATGCAAGTCACCAGGGCCAAATTCTCCCAAAGACCAACCCTTTATTACGCGAGACATCGGGCGTTCTGAGTCCTTGAGATCGTCCACTAGCTGCTCTCATCGCATTTTTCGGCCATGTGACCTCATACATGGAGAGGTCTTAGGAAAAGGCTTTTTTGGACAGGCCATCAAGGTCAGCCTCCAGCTTCCATCAGTTTTTGTTCACCATGTATTTCACTCATGCATGTATGTTACTCATACGCTTCTTCTCTTGTAGGTGACTCATAAAGCCACAGGAGAGGTGATGGTGATGAAGGAGCTGATTCGTTGTGATGAGGAGACCCAGAAAACTTTCCTTAAAGAGGTTGGTAATCTGCAGCAAGAGACCTTTGATTTGTCACAGACAAAGTAGATTCCAATGTCTCTGTATGGAGCTGTTTATTAATACTCATCACTGAAGGCGCGACACATGACCCAATAGTTAACTCTTTGTGTTTTTTGTTGTTGTGGAAACACATTATTTTCGACTTTTATTTTATTCTGCGCTTTTTTCTCGTGTATTAAGTTTGAGCCGAGAATAAATCAATTTGGGATCATCTGCTCATAATAACCTGGACCTTTTTTCCTTTCTGTCACTCATCTAATCTTCAGGTCAAAGTAATGCGAAGCCTTGATCATCCCCATGTTTTGAAGTTTATCGGCGTGCTATACAAAGACAAGAGGCTCAATTTAATAACTGAGTTTATTGAGGGAGGCACACTGAAGGATTTCATCAGAGACATGGTGAGTTAAACTAGCTGAAACACGTAAACTCTCTTCCACTCTTCATCCACAGTGGAGCACAAAAACTCTTCAGTGACCAAAGAGAGCATTTTTCAGCTCAGGAGTTGTGTAGGAGGGGGGTGACCTGGAGTAAACCCTGCACTGATACAGGGCTCTGGACTCTATAATTGGCTGGCTGGCTGGTCAACTGACTGACACGTGAAGTGAGAAAAGTTATCAAAAGTGTTCCCAGGTGAAACTTGAAGAGTTGTGCCCCCCTCCCCCCACCGCTGACTATTCAGCACTTGCCCCATTGAGGAGAGGGAGAGTGTTTTGTCCCTAATGATGCTTAAAGCATGCAGGGAGGACCATTTTAGATCTTGTTTATTTCATAAAGGTCTAATTTTGTTTAACATTGCTGTCTCCTACTTGGTGTAAAATCATTATATTTAGCGCAGTTATGGCCTCTGAGAGGGCTTCTGTTTATTTCACTGCTTTATTTTTTTTCGCTTTCTTTACTCTTGACTAACAGGACACGTTTCCATGGGAGCAGAGGGTGAGCTTTGCAAAGAGTGTCGCTTCTGGCATGGTAAGTTGGCCTCTTGCAAAATAACTACTAGCTGCTACTTTCACCTGACTGTATGTGTTCAAATGTGCACATCTATGGCACATTCTGTAGGCATTAAGCGCCACAAATGAACCTGAGATGAATGTAAGAAAAAAATTGAGGAGGTAGTAAATGACAAAGGATGCTTTATTATTCATATAAAATGATGTGCTATTAGGCGCCATCAGGCAGTTAAAGACACAGTGCAATATTATTAATTGCCTTGTAGAGATTTGATAGATGTATAAAAAATCCACCTTAGCAGTTGAATGAATTTACTTGGATGTGTGACTTTTACCCAATCTGAATATCCTCTTTTGTTTTAGGCCCATCTTCACTCAATGAGCATCATCCACAGAGACCTAAATTCTCACAACTGTCTCGTTAAACTGGTAGGTGGCATTTGTTCTTAGAAGCAGTTAAACATGACAAAATATAAATAATTAGAAGAAGGGGTATGAACAGTTTTTATTTCAAGAATGAGCAAAAGCTGGCTTGTAAGCCAGACTATTTGTAAAACTGTTTTTTAAAGATGCCAAAGAGCATTCAACATATTTTCTGATTTCTTGGCATTATATGTGACCATGTGTTCTTCTGTCTTAGGTAACTAAAAAACAAACTAATCTATCATTCTGTCCTAAAGTAAAACCTCAAGTGTAATCTTTCAACAGGACAACACTGTAGTCGTTGCTGATTTTGGACTGTCCCGACTCATAGTAGAAGAGAAAGTTAAGCCTCCACCTGAAAAACCTGCCACTAAGAAGAGGTTTAGACGTTTGGATCGAAAGAAGCGGTACACCGTTGTGGGAAACCCTTACTGGATGGCTCCAGAGATGCTAAATGGTGTGTTGCTGACATTAAAAAAGAAAAAAGTAATACCAGCTTGATGTGCACCCATTCTGTAAGTACATTTATTTATCTTTTATGCCATTTCAGGTAAACGTTATGATGAGAAGGTGGACATTTTCTCCTTTGGAATTGTTCTTTGTGAGGTAAGATGCTGATTTAAAAAAATTTATTTATTTATTTATTTTTAACTCAGATTTCAAAACCATTTCTCCTCCCAGCTATAATGTCAGATCATGAAATCACCAACCTGATAAAATAATGGCATAACAAGCAAAATTTGTTTGTTAAAGTAAACACCATTGCATTTGTGTGAAAACATGGTATGTCTGTGCTTACGTATGTCACCATCTGTTTAGTGGATTGACCATTATTAACCCTCCTTACTGTGATTCAGATCATTGGAAAAGTCTATGCAGACCCCGAGTGCCTCCCCAGGACTTTGGACTTTGGCCTAAATGTTGGCAAGTTTGTGGAGAAGTTCCTCCCCGAAGACTGTCCACTAGCTTTCTTTCCACTGGCTGTAGCCTGCTGTGACCTCATGCCAGACAACCGGTGAGCTCCTGCTGTTGTTGTAATGGGTAACAGATTTCAGTTAATTTATTATGAAAAGTTAATGTTCTGCAGAGTTGCTGACTGGTAGGGTAAACTTCTTAATAATCTGAACAAAGCAAAGTCAAGAGATATGGCCATATGAGAACTGTATCTGCTTTCACTCGAGATGGTATCCAGCCATTTAATGAAACTGGCTATAGAAGTTTGAGTGAAACAAAAACCCTTTCAGATGGCATCTCAACCTGCTCGCAAGGGGAAACACCTCTCCTACCAGATTGCTTCCTCATGTTTTCTCTCAACCTTGTCAGTCTGGTTTTAACCTCAAACCCCCACTCTGTGCCCTCGTTGACCGTGCCCTTTTCTCCTTTTTCCTAGTCCACCTTTCCAGAAGCTTGAGGACTGGTTTGCAGCTCTTTCCCTCAATCAGGAGCTGGGAATCCCCCTGCCAGCCGAACTGGATGAACTGCACCAGAGTCTGAGTCGACTTCACTGGCCAAAAGACGGCTCTCCAAACCAGAGCTCCGACCAGTCATTCACCTCAACGGCAGCCTCTCCAGATTGCTCGAGCATGACAGACAACGGTACTTAGGACTTGTGCTTATTCTGTCTGTATTTACTTTTGTAACGCCTCTGACCTGCTGCACTGTGGATGAGTAAAAAGAGGAAAATTGTATTGAACCCGAGCCATATTAAAACTGGATAACCTGAGGTAGCTGGACCAATCTGTGTGTGGGACTTTAACTCTGTACCAGTGAACTGCAATGAGAGTGGAAAGACATTTCAAAATGACAAGTGTTTACTAATTCTTCCTGCGCCACTCATCACACAAAAGGTTGTTTTATTGTTTACTTTGTATAAAGACAAAATGCAAATGTCCTCCCTGACATATAAAGTGGAAGACTTTACGCTCCCATGTGACAACAGTTTTGTTCTTTTGACTCTGAAGTTGTTGTTGCTGTGTGGAATGCACAGATCAGGCCTTGCCCAAAAGAGGAGTCACTTCACTTCAGCAGCAAAGAAAACAAAGGTCCTTGACAATCTAGCTCATTGGCATGCCCAAATAAACAGAGGGCAGGGCGTGGCCAAAAAAAAAAAAACAGGTGTGACCTAAGGCAGCAAAGAAAGCAGAATGCACAATGACCCTGAATAGTTTCATTGTGCTGTGATTTGGCACATGGTGGCAAAGTTTTCAGATTATTTTTCTTCTAAGCACCACTGATCTCATTTTTGACAACTATGGTTTTTTTATTGTCTAATTATTTTCAGAATGATGAATGAACACTATTCAGATTTTCTTTCTATCAAAAAATAAGACAAAAGCTCTTTTGGGATTTAGGAGTGTTAAAAATGATTGCCAAACATAATCATGCAAGAGCTGACTGTAAAACAAACAAAAAAAAACAAAAAACTGGCCATGTACAGGACTGGATATTTTTTCCTAACCAGTGTATGTAAGTATGTACATATTATACCACTAATTTGATGTAATTTTTTTTAATAGGATCTCTAGATTTGTATATTTTAGACATTTCGTCAACAATGGACGTTTTGGCCTTTTTTGCTATCATCATGCAGGGTACTGACGACCAGTTGTAACCACTATTATTTATATTACTGTAGTGTTTCATAAATAAACCTTCTGAAAGTTGCATTTTTATTGTCATTATTCACTTTATGTGTGACACTAAAACTCTCTCAAAGAATCCACTCTTCTGTCAAAGTTGAGTCAGTTTTGATTGAGGTGTTTACCCTAAACACACACTGTGGGGCATTAGTCATTGGATATGAAGGGCTTTCCATTTGTTTTTCTACAAGGAGTGAATTTACAGCAAAGAAATCTTATTTATAATCAGCTAATTTCTAACTAATTAGTTAGAAAAAAAACTATACATTTTCTTTTCAAACCTTCAAGTGCATCATGTACTGTGCCTTGAATACCTTTATTATGACAGTAAATTCTGAGGGTAAAGATAAATAGGTTTAGTTTGTGGCCTTAAAAATATAGTTTTAAGCACCTTGGAGCAGAGGTGTCAGTTTGGGTCTTTAGCTTTAAAATGTTTTTCATACCCAATTAAAAACAATGGCAGGTCCACCACTGGCACCCCATTCACTTCTCAAATGAGAGCAGGTTCACACTGAGCACATGTGACAGGTGTGAAAGAGTCTGGAAATGCCATGGCAAATGTGATGATGCCTGCAACATCACCTGTGGCACACCTGCCAGTTGTCATGTTCTCTGGTGAATGCCAGTCGAGCTGCACTGTCCTCAGTTGTGAGCACAGGTCCAACTAAAGGACATTGTGCCCTCATGCCACCCTCATGGAGTGACAGTTTGGTCAGAAACATGCACATGAACTGGAGGTCATTTTCAAGTGTTCTGGCAGACCTCCTGCTGTTCCTCGTCGCACATAGGAGCAGATACTAGTCCTGCTGCTGGGTTGAAGCCCTTCTACTGCCCTGTCCAGCTCTCCTTGTGTAACGGTCCATCTCCTGGTATCTCTTTCACAATCCCGAGACTGTGCTGGGAGACACGGTAAACCTTCCTGTGACGGCACATGTGGATACATCCTGGGGGAGCTAGCCTACCTGTGCAATCTGAATTGGCTGCAAGTACTATCTCATGCTACCAGTAGTGACAAGGACACTAACAAAATACAAAACTAAAAAAATCAGTCAGGAAGGATAAGGAGTGTGTAATGGTCTGTGGACATTCCACCACGATGCACCACAGAACACCAGAGGATATGATTTCTACCTGTGGCCATCAAACTTTACAACTCCTCCCTATAACACCTGGACTATTTTCACTTGCTATATCTTATATATATTGCACATACCATTTTTTGATTTTGGAGTATTTATTTTAACATATTACACCTTGATAGGAGCATCTTATTTTTTCATATAGGGCACCTGTAACAAAGCAAATTCCCCCCGGGATTAATAAAGGATTCTGATTCTGCTCCAACCTGCAAAACCATTCCCTTTCTGGGGGTTGTGTTGTGGTTGCCTCTCCAGTGCACTTGTCATTTTCAATTGCACCAAAGCAGGTGAAATGGATTCTCAATGGTTTGTGCTTCCTAACGGGACAGATTGATGTCACTGACTTTGTGTTATACTGTGATAATCAAGTGCTCCCTTCATTTTTTTTTTTTGAGCATTGTATTTAAGAACTGCCAGCAGAGGGAGCTGGTGCAAACAGTTTCTGCTGTATTGCAGTTTCAGTGGGAGAAAATTTCCTTATAATAAATTTTATATAAACTGATTCCGACACATCTTAATAACTGTGTTTTTTGTTTTATTTCAGTCTCAGCAGTGAAAATCTGCATTCATACAAATACAAGTTGTAAATCCAAATGCTGACCAAAACTATTTTGAACACAATGCTACTATAAAGACAATGATCACAGCCAGCACAGACACTTAAAATAATGCAGCAGCAGTAACCAATAAAAACCAGTGATATGGATCCAGCATTAATTACAAAACAAGATCCTCTGGAGTGACTGGATGAAAACAACAAAACTAGCAATCCAGTGAGAAGTAACATTGCATCACATGTAACAAATGAAAATCTTACGTGTTTGATATTTTAATTATTTTCAGGCATGTATTTTTAGTTTGATATTTTTAGATGCAAAAAGGAAACATACAACAGGTAATCATATACATGCATTCATGTTTTTGAGTGTTTTATATGAACACTAAACTTTGGATTGTTTCTATTATCCACTCCATTCCTGCGTCAACTCTGAAGCATCAAAGTGCATAACTCTAATGTCTGAGTCTAATCTACACCTCTTCAGCACTTCAACACACACTGTCCTGCACTGCATAGATAGACTTCAGGCTTCTTCTAATCCCATCTGTTCTGTGTTGTGGCAATGCCATTTTATCCTGAGGGGTAACTACTGTCTCTCATTCATCCTGAGAAGACTCTGTGAAATTTCCTGTCACTCCTTAACCTGCGGAAGAAAATAGCAATCTTCTTTCCTGTCTTCCAAGGACCACCATCAATGTTTTTAAACTGCAATACCCGTCAGTTGAATACAAAGAGGAAAAAAAAAATCCTCCAGGAAAATATAAAGAATACATTCAGAAGTATCATGCTAAGGCAGTTTCAAAGCTGTAGGCCTTCCCTTGTCTTTAGTGGGCCTGTTTTACCTCATGCTCCCTCATCTTGTCTCAGAGAAAGATGACTATTTTTGGACACACATCTGTATCACAAGTGTGCATGCAAGACAAAGCGGTCTTTGTACACACACACACACGTTTCTTGTCTGTGCCTCTCCTCGGCACAGCCAGTAGGTCACTACAAATCAAAATAAACCAGATATTCATCATATAATCAAACCTCCTGTCAAAAACAAAAGGTTATGAACATTTCCCTGTTCCAAACATCATCTCTTTATAAACTGGTTTCATCACATATTATAATAAACACTGACTTCATATTCTTACTGTTTAAGGGGATAGCCCTTATTCTCTTGGCTATCAAAAGCATCATATGAACATTAAAGACCTCCTGACATCCACATTAACAACAGATCCACCATAATGGTTTTGTAGTTGTTAAGGCTGTGTCCATTGTGTGTCAGCTTATCTTGTTTGTGCCTCACATGTTAAGAAAAAAAAAAAAAAAAACTTAAGGAAAAAGGGACACAAAGGACACAGCATCACCCAGTTCAAGTCTTTGGAGACAACACCGCCCCCTGCTCCTTTAAAATAGACATTACTTAGGGAGGTGGAAAGGAGAAACAGGGAGATGGGAGCGTTTTGGTCCATGGAAAAAAAATTATTTTTTTTAAAAATCAGACAGTCCTGTTCAAGGACTAGATGCCTGCTCATGCTCCAGGGGTACCAGCTTGCTGGCCCATGAGAGGGTCTCCGCCATCCATGCCCTCCTGCACGGGAGTGGTCTCATGCTCTGCTGTGATTACAATGGTGTTTTCATCTACAAGCTCACAGGTGGGATTGGAGAAAGCTGACAGGGGCAGGGTGATCCTCTGCATCTCACGCTCATACACTCGCTGCTCATGCTGCTTCTTCAGATCCCGACCCCTAAAGGCAAACACAGATTCATTATGCTTTTTATTAATATATAGT
This sequence comes from Paratilapia polleni, assembly GCA_015106735.1. Classification (NCBI taxonomy): domain Eukaryota; kingdom Metazoa; phylum Chordata; class Actinopteri; order Cichliformes; family Cichlidae; genus Paratilapia; species Paratilapia polleni. Next base: position 36,775 of record VUQI01007283.1, on the reverse strand, counting down.
TAGCATTCAAAAGATAAATGTACAATAACTGATTTTTAATGGATCTTATTATTTAACAGTGGCATTTGTTCTGATTCTGACCACCTAACAAATGTAAGTTCATTCTCGTTTTTAACTCTTAGCTACCATGCAAATGACCAATCAGTGTCTTATTTCATTGTCATCATAATAAAAACATCTATCACTGACATGTATTCAGTAGTCTTGTAGCTGACACTACGTTCAGTAAAATTTCTGCCAGTCAAGCCACATATTCTTGATAAGGGGCTTTAGATACCATACTGTATGTAGATAACAGAGCCCGTTACATGAAGTGCTGCTTCCAGCAGAGACGCGGGACAGATGGCGAAAGGAACAGAGAACTGACAAGCTGGCAAGTTTATCTACTCCAAGGCCATAGAGTGACGGAAAGCAGCACGAGGTGGTCTTCTACTGATCTGAATTCAAAAACAGGCCAATATACTCCTGATTCAAAACATCTCCTATCTGCCTGCTTCAGTGCAGCATATTGTGCAACCCTGCTCTGCCTCAAAACACTGTATATCACCACAAAGTCTTTACACTAAAGGGCAGATCATTTTTTACTGATCATTCTATTTCTTTCTCAAGACCAGAAGTCCAAGGGTTAGCCATTTCCCCGTGTTTCCAGGTTTGTGAGAAAGAAATTACCTGTCTGCTCACTATTGTAACATATTTAACAGACAGATATGAGAGTACTATTGATTTTCTCATCTAACTTGCAAGAAAGCAAATAAATACATCAACCTATTTGTTTAAATAATAAAAACAGGTTGTGAAAGCGAGCTGTAAAAATGCCTAATTGCACTTAATGCAAGAACAAAATGAATCAGTACATTCCTGGGGGCAATCCAAATGGAGTCTAAATACTTGGGTAGGAGGGAAACCTGCAGGGGATCAGTTTCCATTTCAATAAACTACTTATTCCTACTGCATCCTGTTGCCATGAGGATATAGTATGAAACTCTGCTTTATATCCTCTTTGGCCTGGAAAAGTCTACGGTGAAATCTTTCTTCAGCTAGGTGGCAAAACACAATGTACAGCCGCTCCAGGACAGCGGATTGGCAGATGAACTGCAAAGAATATGAGCATGCCTGCCGCACATCTAACACATCACTGACGGTGATGTCACTGTATGCTGAGGCCAGTTATAAGCCCTTTGACATAATATGCTTCTCCTCCTTATTAGTAATCACCTCCTAATAATAGAAAACAAGGACGGGGCACTGCTAATTAGATAGGACAGCCCAACACAGACCTGGGAGGGCATTTTGAGTTGTGCCAGTGGGAATCCGAGCCCCCTCTTTCGTAACATTGGGGCTAACATTTTTGCATGTTACATAACTGTAGGCTTCTCTGTCCAATTCAGCTCCTCCTCCACACAGTCTGCTCTTTCAAGAATATAAAATACATGCTTCAAATAGACTACAGGCATTTCATTTCATGCCATGTTGGCTCTCATGTTCTGCTGTGGTTTTTGTGAAAAGCTGCTAAAATTGCTGCATTACTTCTAAGCAGAACAACAGAGACCATCAGTGGGGAATGTGGGTAACAGCTGATGGCCTAAACTTAAGAGAGCACTGATATGCACAGTGTCATGTGAATGAATCGTACTGGCATTCGTCCTACACGTCTTAAAGCTATCAAAAACAGCATCCATGAACAGACGATGCTGCACATCCTCACACAAATCCCTGAGATACTGAACCAACTGACTTGCTGTGATTAAGATGCTGACCTCTTATAGAAGTAGCCCAGTGTGATGCCTACTCCAAGGGTGATTATAATCGCAATCATAATGATACCAAGGACATATCCTGAAAAACAAAAGAACAGAAAAATGGTTAAAAGCAGAAGATACAAATATGTGACAAAGATTTTAGTTTCTGTAGAAATGCATCACTTATAACTAAGACTTATTCAACTCGCAGGTTTGTGTACAACACCAGTGTCATATGTGTTTTCAGACTACAAAAAAGCACAACATACCAAGAGTGCCAAGGTCCTTCTTCTTTTTAGGTCCTGTATGCACTCGCTGGCTGATTCCCATCACTGGCTGCATAGCTGCAACTTCTCCCTGAGAAGCTCCTGATTTGGCGGACTGAAAGCTCTCTGTGAAGGGAGTGGTTCCTTTTGGGCTGAGGGACTCGGCCTCCACTGGTACAGCCAAGGCTTGTTCTAAACACACAACAAAATGACACGATCAAACAACTTTTTAAGTGGTCTTTCTCCAAGTCATGTTACTGTCAAATAACAGAGGTAAGAGTCATTTTTAGACATACAAATCTATAGTATACTGGGGATGCTTGCTAATCTGTGAAGGCACTGTTAATACAGTAGGTTATAGAGTAATATATGATGCTATCCAGATTATTGCATAGATTATAGATTATAGCTATTTTTTTTTTTTTTTTTTATTAAGGCCTTGTATATTTCAGGAAGACAATGCCAAGCTACATCCTGCAGAAACTACAGCAGCATGGCTGTGTAGCAAAACAGTCTGGGTGGTAACTGGCCTGCCTGCAGTCTAGAGCTGTCTCCCAGTGAAAACGTTTGGTGCAAAACAGAACTCGAAATATGACAAAGGTGACTCTGAACTGTTGAGAAGGTCAATACTGTAGCACCTGGTCTCCTCAGTTCCCAAACACTTATAGATTGTTTTTAGAAGAAGAGATGATCCAACACAGTGGTAAACGTGTGCTGCATCTCTTCTGGATTGTATTGCTAGCATCAAATTTAAAATGAGAACTGTCTAGAAAGGGATTTTTAAATCAGTATTTATCATGTATTGAACTTACAGAATTAGCCAAAAAGCTTCTATTTATCAGGTTATTTCATCCATTTACATCTGATCAGCTGATTTTACCACAAAAGTTCTTCTCTAACAACACATATTGATACTAAAGTATAAAATAAGGTCCGGTATGCCATAACAGGATTTTATACCAGTCTACTTTTATCTCTCCTTTTACATTAAGTGCTTAAGTTTGATACCCCTAACCCAACTAATTAAAAGGTTAGTTAAAAACTAAAAACTAATAAATATAGTTTTATTCTTTAGTGTGTGGAGATC